>OMKY01075865.1:0-10594 GCA_900302395.1 Bregmaceros cantori | reverse complement strand
GTGGTGCAGCGGTTAAGACAGCCCCATACTACGGTGTTCCTCCTACTGAGACACCGACACCGACACACACGCACACACGCACGCACGCACACACACACACCCGAGGCGTTGCGGGCTCGCTGCCACACGTCACGAACCAAACTCCGCCCCCGTCTTGCGTTGCCCACACCAACTCCGCCCCCGTCTTACGTTGCCCACACCAACTCCGCCCCCGTCTTACGTTGCCCACACCAACTCCGCCCACGTCCGCGCTGATTGTGTCGGTTTTTATTTTACCGATGGGTATTTGAGGTTTCCCAGACCCTATTCAGCGTCTAGCGATGTGCAATTCGTGGACGATGCATTGGGTCTGGCTTGCCAGGCTAAAGAGACATAGGTCCAGCTTTGTCCCCACAGCCATTATCCACTCTAATAAGGGATGGTGATAACTGGTGGTTGTCAGAGGGGACAAGTTTTGAATTTTGACACATCATCATCTTTAAGATGATGATGGGAGGTGGATTTTTATCTTTACAGTTCTGTTTCATATTTATTTTATGTCTTTATTGTACTGTGCAGTGTATTGTTGTCATGTGAATATCTGTGTTAATTCACTGCAACCTGAATTTACCTGTGGGTACAAAATAAATCATTCATTCATTCATTCATTCATCGTCAATCTCAGGCAATTTGAAGTGCCGCCGAAGCGCCACTGGTAACATCCTCTGCATTATAAATACAAGCACTTTCTCATCAGTTGAATTAGGGGTGAGGTTGTGTCTGGGGCTGGCGCTCTGGCGCAGTCGGTTAGACCGCTTCATTAAATCCCGTACACGCTTGTGCCTGTGGCTTAGTCTCAGAGTGCACACAGCTGTCGTGAGATCGACTCCCGTCTCCGGCATAAGACTCCGGCTGCAGGTCTGCTTCCATCTCTCGCCCCCGCACCTTCAGCATGTCAATAAGAATGAAAAATTGAGCTTATATGGAGAAAGAAAAAAGGATGAGATTGAGACGAATGAAAAAGAAATAACACATTTTAAAAGTTATAAAACAGATAATACAAGTTTAAAATTGATTCTGTGTTGCACAGGGAGTGTGGAGACACTAAAACAGGGATAATGTGCTATTGTGCTAACACCTACGGATCCACATAAATACCGTAATGAAATGCTAAAAATATGGTCAAATGTCCATAGAAATGGGAGATGGACTTTAAATATACAAGATATATTGCCAGTTGTACAGTTCCTTTGATTAAACTGTCCCCGCGGCTATTTTAATTGCACACAAAAGCAAATGATTACCGTGTTCTGTAGATGGTGGTCTCTCTCCAATGGGCACCATGCAAGTCGGTGTGCTATATGAAATTGCTGTCTGCAGGCATCCATGCATGTACAGAGCACACCTACACACACCAATGCTATAGACATCAACTTGCACACACACACACACACTCCAAAACAATGCAAAGAATCCACTTAATGAGCTACCGCGCGTGTCGAACACTGCCTCGTCAGCAATGTAAACTTTAACGTGCTTGCTATATGAGGAAAAAAATGTTTGACTGGCCCAAACATTCTTATTCAGATAAAAATTTCAACTGCCGGCACGGCTGTAATTGCATGCCGGCGAGTGGTGTACACCATCCGCCGGGCATGTGTTTTGCGGAGTTCCCGGCGTATGTAATCTGTTGTGCATGTAAGCAATTCACTGCAGTTTTCATTGCCTCCCTAATTGATATAAATGAGATGCAGGGTGGATGCCAGGGAGCACTGCACGATGTCCGCTGGGGGTTAATTTTCGCTCAGCACTCCACCTTATGCTTGGCCATAGATGGACTTCATTAAAGCAGTTGGGAATTGGAATGGGGGGGGGCTGGGGGCTGGTATACTTCAATATATGCAGATTAGACCTTTATTTTATTGTCACTGACCCGCCTGGAGTAAGTAGCGTTCCTCAGATCTTGCCGTTGGTTTCTAGGGACCAAATATTTCTGGATCAAGAGCCAAAACAAAACATTTTTCAGAATGAAGCTTTTTTTTAAAAATCTCATAATTTCAGTATAGTGTAAGTTTAGCCATGTCGAGCCAGAATCAATGCATCGTCCACACATCGCACATTGCTAGACCTTGCATAGGATATGCAACGCATAATGGAGCTAATAATTTGAGCAAACTGATTGCGTTTAAAAAACAAATCACACAATGCCAAAACCACAATAACCAACAATCTCCTCAGAGCCTCAGGTAACATACTGTTAATTGCCTGCTTCAAAATCTCTGAGCTGTATTTCATTCATTCAACAATCATCTATTGGTCGGAAGGTCTGGTCAGGTCAATATTTGAGTCCTAGCATTCATGACAAAGACTGTTTTGTTGTCATGGTGTTAGGTCCAATTACCTGCTTCATATATATACACTGCCACAGGACGATATCATTCGAAAGCACTACCGCTCTGGCAATGACACCAATTTGTACCCGTCAAGGCCTAATGGAATAAAATTGCTAAACTTCAAAATTGAATTAACTTGAACTCCTAGAGGACATCCAGCACTGTACTCCTTAACACAGAAAACGGAAACTGGAGACAATCCTCGATGAGAATACCTACACTAGTGACCTAAATAATCTTGTTTTTGAGGATGTTTCCTCTTTGACAGGTAAATTTGTTGGCAGCAAAACCAATTTATATTTGCATAAAATAGTGAACATTTTCATTGCGCTGAGATTCATACAGCTGATTTAAGGAGCAAGAGCATATCATACCGGCTCTGCCATCTCAATACTGGCAGGCGAGTGGGGAGCGCGGTGGCAGAGGCAGGTTAGAGAGCCCGTCCCCCAGGCTGAGCAGTGCCCCGGGTTCGCATACCCTCTCCTGCTTTTCTGCAATGTCTCCCCACGACTCTTCATCCCAGTTTCTGATTCAATCACTCTCAATGAAGAATGAAAAACGGCGCTTGCACCCAAAAAAATAATAACTTTCGAATACTGGCAGACACACTTAAAAAGTGTGTCTGCGCAAGGTTTTATTTGCAGTCGCCTGGCTGTGTCAATTTTCAAATTCTCATAAAAAATTCTATTTGGGGGTCCGCGTTGGCCGAGTGGTAATGGACACCGCACCTAACGCGACCCCATTTATGTTAGTGGCGCTTTGTCTACCGCAGCGTCCGCAGTGTCGTGAGTTCGACTACGCTTATTGACTTGTCTGCAATGTCTACCCCCGATCTCTCCAACCCAGTTCCCGACTAATCCTATCCAATAGAGATGAAAAAACATCGCTGACACAGGAAAAAAATTACTTAATTTTTTTTTTCTATTTGTCTGAAGTTGTTCATTCGATCAAAATAGCCAAGTGTTCATACCACTGGCATTAGTATTACACTTTCAATCTTGAAAATTAAAATATCAACAATTGGCAAATTGATCCTCAATTAGTCATTCATGTCACATATATACACGTATCATGCATCTGTTTCGCTTTTGAAGTTATCTTGAACAGTCACACAGATACACACACAGCCATCCAACGAAGGGTGGGGCGTTCACAGTGTATGCTTTTTAATTACACAGTAACATTGTCAGGCTGCCGTTTCACATCCAAGAGACACATATTAATAATACAAGATCACATTCTGGATTTAATGGCTTCATGTGCAAACCACATCAGAAGAGAAACATGTGGTGTTTTTTTAATCCATTGAAGAGAGGGGGATAGAGAGAGAGAGAGAGAGGTAGAGAGAGTGATGTTGAAAGGAAGAGAAATTCACAGTTGAAGTTTGAGTCTCTGGTTTCAGCAAAGATAAAGAAAAAAAAAGTCAACATTGTGTTTTCCTGGCTGCTATTTTGATGCAACGTCTCAGATTTTTCCCAAACGTCTAGTCTTCATGCGGCGGGCAATCTATGTTACGAAATCCCTTTGTTCCGAAATCACTATTAAATCGCTATTTTCGGAAGAATTATGTGCCATTTAGGGGTTAGGGTTTCAGCAGGGTTTAGGGAAGGAGTTAGGGTTAGGGTTAGGGTAAGGGAAGTTACAGCTTGTTTAGGGTTAGGGTAGGGGTTAACCCCCAAGCGCCATGAATTGGCTGAAAATAGGGATTACGGAACATAGTGATTCAAAACATAGGGGTGTAACCCTTCATGCATGTCTGATTCAGGCCCATGGCTGGGACTAAGATTACAGTAATCAAAATACAAAATTGATTTTAAATTTTAAAATACATTTAAAATGTAAATGTGTTCCATTTTTATTTTGATCGGTTTTTAATTTTTTTTTTTAATAATCATTCTTTTATCAAAAAAATTAAGACCGACACCGGTGTTTTTAATTTGTAAATGTCCATGCAGCCAAAGAATCCGCAAGAAACAACCACACATTTATAGTTCACCATTTTGCATGAAACCCCTGAATAAAATACATTTGTTGACTAGTCTTTGAATAATCTGAAATAGTGGTTTGTAATCCTTTGTAATTGAATGTGGTTATGAAAGTACCTTACTGATTAAACATCCTAATGAGTAACTTGTAACTTTTAGGGAGTATTGTTTATAAAGTAACTTTCCCAACCCTGCTCAGTATTTGTGTGGTGTATTTTTAGTGGGTATGTCCTGCAGAGCTCAGGCACCTGTGTCGCCTATCACTGACACAATACACTAGCAAGCAATGGAATATCATACACAGGGTATCATGTTTGTACTCATAAACTTTCTCATGACAGCCTCTAGAGGGGGCACACAGTGATGCGGTCAGAATAGACACCAATCTCAATGGATTTTCAAGTACTGCTAAGTAAAACCAAGCATATTAACCCTTGGAGTGCCAACCATGTTCACACATAAAATACTACCAAATATTGTGTATGGATTACATTTGAACTTAAGATGTTAAGGAGAAACCACAATTTTCTCATTTTTTATTGCCCGCGTTAGTGTGAAGTGGGCAGCAGAGTGCAGGGATTAGCGGACCTGCAGTATATAAGACTATGAATGGGGCTGGATGTGTGCAGGGGTCTAGCCACCTGCGCCACAGAGCCAGCCCCTGTGAATTCGAATTTTTAACAGTGTGTTTACATACTGTTAAAAACGTATACTTAGTAGCCTGGCGAGCAGTAGCCCCAAGCTGACACATTAGGTGACTGTGCCCAAACCACATGAGGCGTCCATCTTGAAATTTTACATACAATACATGGAGCCCTTTGGCACTCAAAGGGTTACATTGAGCCGTAATCCCATTAAACACCAATACATATGTTTCCATATACAATGAGTCCCTCTGAGTGATTTCGCTTGACAGATTTCATTAAAAAAATAGGAAATAAAATACATGTATGCCCATGTTTCCAGTCAGGTATAATAATTAAGTACAAGTTGCAAACTTGCAACCCCACATTTGAATATTTTCTATTATAAATAACAACTTGATTAAAT
Organism: Bregmaceros cantori; assembly: GCA_900302395.1. Taxonomy (NCBI): domain Eukaryota; kingdom Metazoa; phylum Chordata; class Actinopteri; order Gadiformes; family Bregmacerotidae; genus Bregmaceros; species Bregmaceros cantori. The sequence continues at coordinate 5,187 of OMKY01075865.1, read as the reverse complement.
AAAACACATACATTTTAGGAAATATCTGTGACCAGTGTGGCAAGAGCTTCTGAAATGACATTTTCATCTCAGCATTGTACAGGTTGTGTGCAAGGCATGTTAACATGGCGTTCTCGGCATGGGTGTGTATGTGTGTGTGGATGTGTGTGTGAATGGAGGAGAACGAGATAGAAAATGCATATTAATACTGCCCATCTTTGCACGCCTGCTGGCAGAGCGTCCTAACCCTGGGGTATAGGAGTAGTAGTAGAGAAGCTGCAAAGCTTCTAGTGAGATCGGTCCACGACACAAATTATCCCTTGGTTAAGAGTTGCAACAGGCTGATCATCATGACTTCATGATCATTGTTGAATCATGATTAAAAATGTTATGAATATTTAATTGGAGAGGCTTTGACTAATTGAGATGTCCAACCCCATGGACCATTGGTCAATTCCAGGGATTAGAACTAGGTGCTTGGAATAAACAGGAGGTAATGGACTACATTATCAGATTACAGAAATTACTGTATTCTCTAATACAATTACATGATTACAATAACAATAATCCTGAATGGTTATCAATTTGAGGAAATGACAATGAGACAATGACTATGATTGTAACATTGTAAATGTGCATGCAGCAGAACCCTACTCATATGCACAGTGCCTAAATTTACCCTAAATTGCAAATCAAAACTGGAACACATTAAAATAATGTATTGATTGGATTCGAAGAGTAAACTAAAAGTAACTGAATCAATGAGCCTTACATTATTTTACTCATAAAAAGTGACCTTCCCAGACCTGATGGTAATAATCAAATGGTCTTTCGGTGGAGTAATATTATTGCATTCTTCTCTGTATTCTAGTTCAACTTTATTCAAGTGCTTTCCAAGTATTTCCAAACATTTCGTCATACTCCAAGGGTGAAAGTTAGAAACCAAAATCAAGAGAAAAACTAGAAGCATTCTGAGGGTGCACACCTTTGCCAAGGTCTTAGAGAAATCCTTAAGAGAAATCCGTGGTCATTTCATAATCCATACATTTTTAAAGTCATTTTGCTGACAGAAAAAACAAACCAACCAACAAACATGAAACATAACCTCCTTGGCAGAGGTAAAAAAAATCTGACTTGGCTATAGTGCGCCATGCATTGCACTTTCAAGCTTCAAACAGAGGGAGCCGTATGCTTGGTAAGGTCTGGTTGTCAACACGGTTTGAATAAAAAAAGGTTAGTGAATAAAAGGTTAATTTTACTCCCTTTTCCATGCTCATAAAGCATTTATAACACTTTTATATAATATTTAACTAATTATGAACAAAACTTCAACAAATGTTTGTAAATGTTCAACCAACAATAAATTCAATATATAATAAGTGTTATAAATGCTTTATAAAGATATTTACACAATATATGTCAAACATTTACAAATTATTTACACAATATAATTAATTAAACATTTAAATTTTTGTTCATAATAAGTTAAATATTTAGTTTGTGTGTAAATGCTTTATGAGCATGAATAAGGGACTGTTATTATGGTAAGTGGTATTGATAAAAGTATGCTTTTTGCTAGGGATATATGAGTCTTAGCGGTTAAAATCTGACAATCTGAGTGCCATGGTGTCTCGTGGTGCGTTTGTGTCCTTGTGTGTTGACAGTGATTACTAAATTAATTCATCTATTAAACTACATTTTATAGGTTTTACATTTATACTGTATAAAGTAAAACTTAGATGTCATGATTACATGTAGTGATCGCTACCAAACTCTGAAAATAAACACCTATAATAATGTTTTGTTTTGATTTGACTAACAAATCCATTCAAACATGGCTTCACATTAAACTGAACACAGTTTTTCACATATCAGAATTGAACATTCAACATGGCTCGGCTGTACATTCTACCGATCGCTATATGTGCTTCCCAGAATCATCATTCCTCACAATGGCAGCAGCTGGTGCAGTGTCCGTAGAGGTAGAGCAGGTTGTCTGACAAGTAAAACGTTTGCTGGTTGGATTTAGAGATGCAAAAAAAAAGGTTTCACGATGAAAGATGCTCCGAACCATACCTTTCGGAAGGTAGGTGGAAAACGTCAAAACTGTTCGGAGGAATGAGGGGAAAAAAAGGTTTTTTTTTTTTTGCAAACCATTTCAGCGCCATTGTCCATGCCAATAAATTCACATAAATTATATTTATGATAATCAGAAAAATCAACTAGCTAATAACATCGCCACTGTCAAGGACAATTTTAGTTTTAAAAATAATTTGAAAATTGTGCCTTGAACTGAATTTTTTTTTTTTTTTTTTTTTTGGAGCGTCTTTGGCGCTGAAAGGGTTCTAAAATTCCATATCCATTCAATTCATAAAACAAAAACCAAAAAAACAACATTCTAGTCGGGTCTGGTTCAAAACATGTCCTTGAAAACATCACATCGTGGTACAAAACAACAATTTCCATAGGGTGAAAAAAAGGTGTCTTTGACTGTATTTCTGTGTATAATAGAGGAATAGTGGTTGAAACAAGTGAGGCCACGACTCTGAGTGAAGGAAGGTGAATGATTAAAAAAATACAAGGACGATGTTTGCATTATGGATTTTTTTTTTTTTACAGCCAAGAAATTAACAATAAATTATTAGTATCAGAGTGTGTCATTGTTTTGTGAAATCTTGAAATGAAATACTATTGAAATTAAAATTGAAGTTGTCTTTAAAATAGAAATAGAGATGTATTGAATACCACTTTAGAATAACAGTCCTTTATTCATGCTGATAACGCATTCATAACACTTAGTCAATATTGAACTAATTATAAAGAAAATATTAACAAATGTTTGTAAATGTTAGTTATGTTCATAATTATCCGGTACTTCAAAATATCCCAAGTGTTATATATGCTTTATAACAATATTTACTTAATATATGTTAAACATTTACAAACTATTTACACAATATGTTTAACATCTACAAACATTTAATGCTTTGCTCATAATTTGTTCAATATTGTTATAAATACTTTATGAGTATGAATAAGGGGCTGTTGCTTCAAAGTGGTGCTTTGTATTGAAGTTGTCTTTAAATTTAATGAGGATTAAAGGTGCAGTAGCAGATTATTTTGCTAATAAATCCATATGTATGGGTGTCTATATGTAAATAACTGTATGTATGTATCATAGTCAATTAATCCACTGGTCCAATCATTTCTCTGAGGATCGTTGATGAGATCTAACACCCATTCACCAGCCAATCACAACAGACTGCATTGTGCAGGTGAAAGTCCTAATACAAATTATCGCTACCTGAAGGTGAGGTGGCACCACGTGAACATGTGTTAATTAAATAAAGCTACTGCACTTTTAAATTGACTGTGGATCAAAAATGTATTGGAATACATGCCAGGGGGAAAAAAAGAGTTTCGGCTGTATGAATAAGCCGTAGGGAAATATGACCTCAAGGAGAAACAATGATCAACATGGTTCACTACAGTGTCCATGTTCGTGAGGACCCCACAGTGTGGAGGCTAAGATCGTGTGGTCTGTTCAAGGGCTGAGACAATTGCATAATTGATTAATCAATTAAAAAAAGAAACAACTCATATTGGAAGATCTGTATAATTAAACATTTCAGTGGCAACAATTTGAAGCAAATAAATTGCCAATGAATTGTCCACAAAGCCTATCCAATAGAGCTGTTGCACGGTGGCCCTACGGCTTGGCAGTGGCAGCCATGCTGGTAGTCAGATCACGGTCAAACAGGCAGCGAGCGATATTAGCTTAACATTGTCGGGTAGCACTTCATAATACGTGTCCGCATTTGAACATTAGTTACGCATTAGCTAAGCATTAGTTAAACCATCATTTCAACCTTAGTTAACCCTTAGTTAAGCATTACATCTTAATTATTTCGCATTACTTAATCACTAACTAATGATTTTCAGACCGTAATCTGGTTTACGGTGTGTTGGGTCTGGTCATGCCAGGTCTGAAGCCGTGCTTAATGCGTGAGGGCTGGTCTGAAAATCATTAGTTAATGATTAAGTAATGCGAAATAATTAAGATGTAATGCTTAACTAAGGGTTAACTAAGGTTTAAATGATGGTTTAACTAATGCTTAGCTAATGCGTAACTAATGTTCAAATGCGGACACGTATTATGAAGTGCTACCCATTGTCGATTTAAAAGTGTTCTATTATTGATTTGTCCATGGTAATATATCAATCTCCAGCAGATGGCAGCACAACTATGTTGTGCTATATAATGAACATGGAATTTAAATAATGCCACTTAAGACATACGTTTACGTATACTTTACCGTACACCAGACTACCAGCATGGCTGCCTCCACCAAGCCATGGCGTCACGGGCAGAAGGCCTATGATAGCCAAACACGACTTGTTATAATCTGAAGAAAATGATCTCTACTTTTAAGGAAAGTGAAAATATATGCATGTGTTCTTTTGTCACTAGCGTTTTTAGTGAACTAAGTTAGACGGATGGTATCGCGTGTGTCTGTGTGTGTGTGGAATGTGAATGGCTGAGTAGGACGTGCCAGCTTGTAAAGTGACTGATTGTAAAAGTGATCAGGTCTTACACAGCTGTTTTAGCAGCAGGTGATTAAGAGGGTTTTTTTTTAATGTATTTTTCCGGCCCATTCTCAGCTTTATTCAGAGTTAGGTGGAAAGGGAGCGAAGAAGGGGGTGGAGACATGTGGCAAAGCTGTCGATGAGGGAGAAGCAATCTCACCATTACACAGATATGTGCTTTGTAGTGCACTGCAGAGAGGGGCAGTAACGCATTACATTTACTCTGTTACAATTTTTTTGGTGTATTTTTTTATTTTTGGAGTACATTTTTCACAAGTTACTTTTTACTTGAGTAAATTTGAGGTGAAAAATAACTACTTTTCACTGAAATGTCAGTAAAAAGTACTAGTTACATTAACTTGGCCTTTAGCGACACCCGTTGGGAACTGTTGGGCTCTCGGACGCTCTCGGGCATTTTCTCTCTCTGTCTCTCTCTCTCTCGGGCTCTTTCTCTCTCTAATATTACACACATACACAAATTACTTCTTCCATGAGGATATGAAAAGCAGGGTGATTTCTGGGAATCAATGAGGGGCATTCAATGACATTTTGAAAAGAGAATTTGTTCTAATTTTATTTGACTTTAGACTTTTACTTGAGTAATATTTTGCTGAGGTAACA
>OMKY01075815.1:0-16723 GCA_900302395.1 Bregmaceros cantori | reverse complement strand
GTCTCACACTCTTCACACCCATGTGGAGACTAAATTGATAGACTTTTTTCACCTCTGTTCACCAAAGGCAGAGTACTTATATAAGGTTTCATGTTTCAAGAAACAGGTTAGATCAGAGGTGCCGAACGTACGGTCCGTGGCCCACATCAGGCCCCACACACAGGTTTGATCCGGCCAGCGAGATGATTTGTAACGTACAAAAAAGATGCAAAAAAAAAACTGTGTTTCATGTGTTGTAAAGAGCAGTATTTGTGGACATTGTGTACATTTTCAGAACAAGCTCGTTGGTAAAGCAAAGGAAGCTGGCCATGATTTTACAGATTCCGGCCCACTGAGATAGATTTTCCTCGATGCGGCCCCTCAGCCGACACCCCTGGGTTAGATGCCAGTAATTAGCAGAAGGGGGGGATATGGCATTCACTCTTGCACCCTTCAGCGGTGCCTAACTATTCAGAGTTCAGATTTTCTATCTCTATTTTCATATTCAGTACATGACAGTAGCTGAAGAAGAGCATTGTCTGTGGGCCTTCAAAAGGTGACTTGGACAAAATAAACTTTCTACTGTACTCCAATAACAGCCCAGTAAATACTATAACTACATACAGCTTTGCACGAACATGTTTTATGTTGTATGTATCGAGTGGTATTCAGTTATGTTTGACTGAGGGTAATTCAATGAATAATTCCAGCAGAGATTTATGTATGTATTTATATATGTATGTATGCATATATATATATATATATATATATATATATATATATATATATATATACATACTCTGTGTGGTGTGTGGTGTACTCTGGAAATTGGAAATCACATGCTTTCAATCTTCCCTTTGATACTGTGTTGCTCATTTCCTACATTAGTTGTTGCTCATTACTACCATTCCCACTGACTGTGAGCTGAGACTGCTGAATGAACATAGTTTCCCCTTGGGATGAATAAACTATTCTGATTCTGAGATGAAGGTGATCGCAAGAAGACAGCAGAGATGAATTATTGTACAAGGCTAGATTTTTAGCATACTTTTTTTTTTCAGGTAGTGGGAATCTCTCTTTCCCTCTCTCTGTCTATCTGCCCTTGTGTTAAGTCTGTGCCTGTGGACTAGAGTAGCTCTGGTGTTATGGGGCGGTGAAAGAGCTGGGGTCAGTGCTGGGGTAGTTGTCCATGGGATGGGTTGGGTTGAGCGGCCGCTTGTGCTTGAGACAGATCCCAGGAATCCGTTTTGATGTAGAGCATGGCAGCGACCCAGCCGCCGGGCACATCCCGCTAGATAGATGGCTGCTACTTTCTGCAGCAGCAGCCGGCCAGACCCCCCCTTTGTCCCCGTGGCACACTGTCGAGACACATATATAAAGTCTGGCCAGTTATTTCGGTACCCTCGCCGGACTAAATCACATTATTATAACGGCTGCTCGCAATTACCGTTACGGCCCAGTGTGTAGACTGAGCTGTTATTTATAGAGATATTCAGGAGATAGGCCAGATTGTAGAGGGATGATTACGGGCTCTCTGGTTCAAATCTAAATTTTCACAAGTTCAAATAAGATGTTATTGCTGTCAATTATGTACGTAAATTGACACGGATCTGGGTACCTTTATACAGTCGAACAGATGAAAAGGAGCATTACTACCGGAAAATATGGGGGCGCTATTGATCCTAAATAGCTGTCATAAATAGCACACGCCCACGTAAAAGACAATCGGAGGTATGAAGACGGCAACACATGGAATGTACAGACGGATTACGTACGTAATCGGCCACACATAAGATAAGATACTTAAGATACTTCATTTTGTTGCACATACATACATGTACAGTGAAATTCTTCCTCTGCATTTAACCCATACCAGCGGAGCGGTGGGCAGCCATGTGCGTGGCGCGCGGGCGCCAACGCCAGTGCCTTGGTCAGGGACACTGACTGGAGCAGGTTAAGAACATGTTTTTAGTGCTGGGGGAAACCGGAGTGGCCGGAGGAAACCCACGCAGACACGGAGAGAACATGTAAACTCCACACAGAAACCAGGACCTTTCAGCTGTGAGGCAGCAATGCTAACCACTGCGCCATCGTGGCGCCCACAGGGTATGAATCAGCCTTTAGTATGTATAAAGTATGTTTTTCTCAATGATGTCAAGAACTGCAATATAGACGAGTTTGGTTAGTTCTGGTAAAACGGCAGAGAATTTATGGTGCATGTCACTTTGCCGTGTCTTGGACTATTTTTCAAGGACTATTTTTCAACACAAGGCCAAAGGCACTTGTGGAGATGCATATGGAAAAACCAAGATAAAACATGAAACGCATAAAAAGACACGAAAACCTGTCCAAAAGGAATACGCAGAAGCTTAGTGTTCTATGGCAATCTATACTTATAGGCAACATGTTGGTACAGTGGTTAGCATTGCCGCCTCACAGGTAGAAGATCCTTGGTTCAAATCCCATCCCGGACAGGTCCTTTCTGTGTGGAGTTTACATGTTCTCCCCATGTCTGTGTGGGTTTCCTCCAGGCACACCAGTTCCCTCCACCACGAAAAACATGTTCTAGTTAACCGGCTCCAGTCAGTGCCCCTGACCAAGGTACTGGCTCAAAATCTGAAGTTGACCCCGGGCGCTGCGCGCGCTGCCACCGCTCCTCAGGGATGGGTTAAATGCGGAGGATGAATTTCACTGTACATGTATGTATGCGTGACTACTACCTTGACCTTATCCATCAAGACAACAATCATCCTGATTTAGATTTAATAGAATTACCCTGCCCTGCACCGTGTTATTTGCCTTCGTCATTTCTGTTGTTCCTCCATTCAGCGTTCTGTAGCATCAGAGTCAGAGTCTGTCTCTCACTCTCTCGTGTAGTGCGCGCCCGTCTGACTGCTGTTTCATTCATTAATTCAGCACAGCTAGCCGGCCCGGCGCGGGGAAAGCCGTGTGTGGGCGATGGAGAGAAACACTCTCCTCCCTCCTCCTATCACTCACACACTGGCGGTTTGAAGCAGCTTCACTCCCTCCATCCTTGCATTTTCTTCATTGGAAACCCTCCACTGGATAAATCTCGCTTGGCTCGCCCAGGTATGCGGGCCGCTGCCTCTACCCATCAGTCTATCCATGCGGGCACACTTTGGCCGGGGGACGGAGTGGGCATTAGTCGAACAACTTTCCCTCGTGAAACTAATTCGGTGTGGAGCTGTTGACCGGGCTAGGGGTACAGCAAACAACAGCACAAGCCAGCTGCAAGTCAGCGTCACTTAAATCCAAGCAATGCAAAATATCACTTTTCCATCAAACTTGGCAAGACAAGTACCGTCCCGATTCAAAGTCGTGGAGAGAGCAAGATCTTGTTTGTTACTTTTTTTTTGCGCAAAAAACGTTTTTCATTCTTTATAGAGAGAGATAGTGACGGGATTAAATTGGAAACTGGGATGAAGAGTCAGGGGGTGACGGTATGCGAACTGGAGGCGCTGCTCGGCCTAGTGGTCGGATTTTGAACTGGCGTGCGTTTCGTTTGTTTTGTGTGCTCAGACCTGTACCAGAGTTGGCATGGGCAACAATAAGGCCACTCGAAGTGACCTTAAGAACGGTGGGACAAAATTACTCCTACCAGAGTTTCAAACGTAAACCCGTCTACAGGCATTGTTTTTTTACTATTACTAACAGCATCTTATTCAAATAATAAATCAAATAAGGGTTTGGAAAAGGGTTTTTAACAACCCTGTGTGCACTTTTAACTTCTACGACGGCCACATCATCACCTGGGATTAAAATGTGGCGCTCGAGCCATTTTTTTCTGTCGAGTCCCACAGAATATTTCTTGAACCCGACCCGTGTCAGACATTAAAAAAATGTGCCCAAGCTTGACAAATAATTGACACACTGGATGAAAAAAAAACAGACTCAGCTCAACTTCAGCTGTTCAACTTGAGTCATTCAAATTCAGAGTAAAGTTGTTATAGTACCGTGAGCTGACACTAGACGAAGGGATTGTAACCTGGGCGGAGCGGATGAGAACCCGGGCTCACGTAATCTAAGTCTATTATAACATTAATCGATGAATGATGATAGGACAACCGGCCGAATTGTACATGTCCACACTGTGCTATGACTCTGGATTAATAAAAACGTGTGTGTCTGTGATCTGAAATGTGTCCTCTGGCTGTTTATAATATTCACAATGACCATTAGATTCTAACCCGATCAGAGCCTGATCGGGTTAGAATAAAATAATAATAATTTTTGGTCCGGCCCGAGTAGTTATGGGGAGATTATGCTTGTTGCTGTTGTTGGAAGGAGAGTGATCACCCATCAAAAATAGGATGTAATTATTAACCATTACAACTTCTCTCGATGTATTTCTGCTATATTAAGAAAAAGACTATTCTATATGAGACAAAATTGTGGAGTGAAGGCAGCATGCTTGCTGACGTGTGTCGTCCAGCTAATTGCGTCAGACGCTGTTCGCAGCCTTAATTGCCAATAAAGAAGTGAGGAAAGGTTAAATCTATACGTTAACTCCATGACTCAGCGCTCAAACACTGCACAGTGGCTGCTGCCAACACTGCACAAAGCCCAAAGGAAACAGCCAAAGTAAGCAAATTCTTTCATCTTCCACTTTGCCTTTTATTATTCTTTTTAATTTGTGACAACGATGCCTGTGCGTTTGTTGTGAGCTACCTGCAATAATGCATAGGGTACTTCCAGCCACGAAAAGAAAACTAGAATGCCATCTTTAGCACAGCACAGCGGGGCTCAGTCGACGAATACACAGAGACACTCCAACACTGGGGTTGAGTTTTTTTGGCTAGGGCTAGAAATGTCATGGTTCGGGGTCCGCGTTGGCCGAGGGGGACCGCGTTGGCTGAGTGGTTATGGACACCGCACCTAACGCGATCCCATTCGTGTTAGTGCCGCTGGGTCTACCGCAGCGTCCACAGTTTCGCGAGTTCGACTATCCTCGTCAAGTTGTATGCAATGTCTACCCACCAATCCTATCCAATAAAGATGGAAAAAGGGCCGGAAAAAATAACTTAAAAAAAAAAATAAATGTGATGGTTCCACAATAATGGACCCATCCATTAACGGGGCTGGGTCAGTTCACCTGACAATCCTTCATCACCAAATGGCAGCATATTTCCAATCCTATCTACATTGAGAGGCATGTTGTCAAGTGACACTTTGAAATTAAAAATTGAACATCCAACCCTGCAAAAATGTCAGTGGTAATTTCCAACGTGCGCAGTATATCATTATACACGGTAGACCAGCAATTTCTAGGACCTCTAACCTAGACTAACCTCACTCAAACCAATAATGACAATAATCAATAGCTGAACCCTTGAACTCTACCGACACATCAAGCGATCCCAAATAGGTCTGACAAAACTCTGTCTTGAAAGTTGAAGGAGTAGTGGTCGGCAAGAGAAGTAGAGGAAGACAACCCAAAAGATGGCGTGACAACATGCTGGTGCACATTCTGCTACAAGCGGAGAAAGTGAACTATGACGATGCTTCCAAATCAGCAAAGATCCGGATGTGGAACCACGCATTTCTATGACGTCACAACGTGAGACCAGATGGTCTGAAAGTGGGTGCATGCACAGACACACACACACGCACACACACAGACACACGCACACACGGAGGCTCTTTCTGGTTGTGCTGCAGTTCTTCCAAGCACCTCGGAGCCCTGGGAGCCCTTTGGAAAAGACCCCAGTAGATGACAGCGGTATGATGGATGGTCCCGCGCTAGCAAGGGCACACGGTGCTGGAGAAGGGAGGAAACAAACGCTAAACAGATTGAAGGTGTGTGTGTCGTGTATGCGCGTGCATGTGTACATGCTTTTGCACAAGTTTGTGTATGCACAGACATGCATGGCCAATTGTACTGTGCGTTTGTGGCAGGCACTCGGGAGTGTAAGCATCTCTGCTGACGCAATCTAGGCAAAACATCACATCTCTGACAAGATTATTTCGTTGGTCATCGGACAGCTCCCATTCACACAAAGCACCTCATCCCCGAAAAAGAAAAGAAACCAAAAAAAAATAAGAAAAAAGGAAGACAGAACAAAGCGATGACGCCATTGCCATAGTGACCTGCTGACAATGCAGACTCCATGCCGGTAACTTGCAAACATAATGCTTTGAAGACAGGGAAAGAGAGAGTTGCAAATGCACAGAGTAAACTGTATATATAATATACACACAGGCTACAGCCCAAGCAATTTGAACAATGGAAAATATGCACTGATCCCATTGTATACGACACTATGCATTCACTAGATTTCCAGCCAGGAATCCTTGATGGTGTAAAAGCTATCCAAGGTCATCTAACCTGGATGCCCCCAAAAAATACCCTTAAAATAAAAATAAGAATAAATGCAGAGTATACTCCAGTACTTGAAACCAGAGAAATATGAATAACTGATAATAATTGAAAACCAGAGGAATATTAATAACAACAATGTTACTGCTGAATAAATATGTTGATGCCGTATGTAACATGTTAAATGGGAATTATTTCTTGGTGTTCTATAATTCATTTATCCATGGTAATATGATATTAATCGCCAGCAGATGGCAGGTATTTGTCCCTATATAATGAACGTGAAAATGAAATAATGCCACTTAATCGTTACTTACGTTACTTCACCGTACGTAATACTCCCAACATTAACAACACAAAGTTAGGAGCACACAACACACACACACATTAATTATGTGCCCACAGGATGTTTTTTAATGTGTCCATGAATTCTGCAGAGTTAAACATGTATTTCTGCACAAGCCACTAAACTTACCAAGTGTCATTTCAACACCCTCTATTCAATAGGCTCTTTGTAGATTTTCTGGGATACCCACACGCATTCTGGCACTATTGGTATTGGAACCTAAAACTCTAGTCTGTATTACTACTATTCCAGCGGGAGATCTCAGAGCTGTGAGAGGAGATATGGCCCGAGTTTGTGTGGGGACAAGGGAGGACGATAAGAAAAACATAAGCGTTTCTTAGAAGATTATCGACACAGCCGCATTGTACAACTGCACACTGAATGAAGCTAATGGCTGAGCGGCCTTTCAGGCATGGATAGTTCTGAATCAAATGAATAACCATGAGTCGACCAAAATAAATGACTATGCGAGGATGTTCCTTAGGCACTAAATTACCAAAACATACAATAAGTAAATAGAAAAAGAAACAATTCATGTTTATCATATGCAGGGCTTGAAAACGAAATCATTTTTCAAATGTTCCATTCCGAACGTTTCAGGCAGGTCTATGTTTATCGTTTTTGTTCTCGTAACCGTTCCGCCTCCAAAATAGCGGCCCTAAACCGGTTCTGAACGCAAACATTTTGTTCGTTCTTAAAGTTCCTTATATTGGACAATGTTAAGTTTGGATAATTCATACAAAAAATACTTGGTGGATTTTCAAACTTCAGCGCAGCTGTATTAACGTGAAAACTGGCTTTAAAACACCATTACAATCGCTTCCTTGTCTGTCCACCACTGGAGCCCCAGATGCATGGGGCTTGATGACTGACAGTGAAAGTTGGATGGATGAACAACTGGAAATAGTCTCCCAGACATATGATATGTTAAAATACATAGAGAACGAAAAACCAGTTTTGGGGATTTCATAATGTTCCGTTTCTGCTCCGGAACAGTTGAAGAATTTTTTTTTCGCTTCCGTTTCCACTCCTCTAAAAATTCCATAAAATTTTGTTCGTTTTCAGTTTTCCGTTTTCCGTTTTCGTTCCTTGAACCGGTTCGGAGCCCTGATCATATGTGCTAAATCTAAAATACATTTGTCAAATTTGCTGGACTTTATATAAGCCTTAGATAAACCAAAGTATAGCAAATCAACAACAAACAAGGACTTGGCAATGATTTCCAATGAGAGAAACGGGACGTCATGGTGAAGACAACGGTATGCATTATTCATTGGAGGTCAGATGTTAATGGGGCGGTTTCAGACATAATCCCCCTATTACAAGGAGAGCCACCGGGACGGGCAAAGGCACCGTCATTCATTGGGTCTAAGGGACAAACTTGCAGCGCTATGTAATCACACACAATACATTGCGTGTGCGACCATACATTGCGTACATGCTGTACTATGCAATAGTGAGGGGAAAGGCCAGGGAGGAAGCTAGGAGAAATGATGATAAAGCTCGAAGGAGTGAGCTTGGGACCATCAGGGGAAAGTACAGAAAATGACAGTAGGGCTGCAACTAACGATTATTTTCATAGTCGATTCGTTGCTGATTATTGAAACGATTAGTAGACTAGGTAGCACTTCAAGGGTTAACTAAGGTTAGGATAACAAACAGGCTTAACTAATGCTTAACAAGGGGTCATTGTAGGAGTCATTAGTTAATGATTAACTAATGCTTAACTGAGGGTTAACTAAGGTTAGGATAACGAACGGGCTTAACTAATGCTTAACAAGGGGTCATTGTAGGAGTCATTAGTTAATGATTAACTAATGCTTAACTAAGGGTTAACTAAGGTTAGGATAACGAACGGGCTTAACTAATGCTTAACAAGGGGTCATTGTAGGAGTCATTAGTTAATGATTAACTCATGCAAAATAAATAAGATGTAATGCTTAACTAAGGGTTAACTAAGGTTGAAATGATGGTTAACTAATGCTTAACTAATGCTTAACTAATGTTCAACTGCGGACACTTATTATGAAGTGCTACGAAAAGGGAATTACATGTGGAACTACTTTCATCTGGACCATAACTCTGCTCACTAGACATTGTCGAGGGTATTTCAGAGAGAATGTTCATCACTCATCTAGTTGATGCCATACAGATTTAAAAAAAAAAAAAAAAACGAACTATCCCTTTAATGTCCCTAAAAATGTAGGATCTTTATTTGTGTGCACATGTGTGCAAGTGTATAATGTGTTTATGTGTGTCACAATCTCATTCTTAATAAATTAATGTTCCTAAAAATGTAGAATCTTTATTTGTGAAAGTTACTTTTTACCCGGAAAAGATTTACCTGACTAAATATGATTTATTAGATTCAATCATTACAAATATCCTGTTAAGTTGAACATGCTTAACCACCATAACCTGACAGGTTAGGGTGGCATATCATGATCCTTGGTGTTTGGACCATGGATAGACAAGTGCTTCAGCAGACTCCAGCCCAGTTCTGAATGATTGATGTGTTCTGTGCAATCACCCCACTATATATGGACACTAAACACCCATTAAGTCAAATGGCTGCTGAAGGATCTGTGTGTGCACTGAGGTGGGAGATGTGTGTGTCTCTGTGCTTGTGTGTGATGTGCCATGGTTAATGAGGTCGAGGGATCGACAGGTAATAGAGATGAATGGTGACAAGTGTGTGTGTGTGTGTGTGTGCATGTTTGAAGTCCAAATCACTTGCAACTCCACTTAATATTTCCGACTTCCATGTCCAGTGGTTAACACTTGAACACACAACCACCCATACGCTTCAATAGCGGAAACACAGCACAGCGAGTCTGCCCACGCAGTTCGTGGCTGGAAAAAAACAGTCCATTTGTACATTCTGCCTGCACACACAACCATGGATGGCCATACTAAATCCTGGTAGGTGGACCACAGGCGTATTGCATTTGTTGCAATGAAACAACTCCCTGATCCACTAGCTCAGGCGGTGCTGGTGGGAGAAATAGAGGCATAGGCACAGATTTACGGACTGGTCAAGGAGCATCTCCCAGAAAATCATGCTTACCGATCTCCAAGAATCTGGGATGAAATGAGAAAGATCATTCTCTTATTGAGGATCATCATCAGAATAGCAGAAAGGAATATGTAGAAATTCACCAACGATGACCAATATGGTTTAAGGTCTTCCATGATAATTCTTGCTTCAAATTGAGCTGGCAGGCAAACTGACCAAACCCATCCCAATTTGCCGGTCACCTCACCAGATCTTAACTCAAGGTAGTAGAAGTTGAAAAATGCTGCAAGCCATTTGTACTTGAAAACACTGCCGTGTCTCAGCCTTACTTGTGTATGTTTGAGTGTCTGCGCGAGTGTGTACCTGTTCGTTTGAGTGCGAGTCGCCACGTGAGTGTTTGAGTTTGTGTCTGAACGTGCGTGTGTGAAAGACAGAGCGAGTGTACATAGGATGACGGTGTATTTGAAAAACTCTGCAGGGTCAAGAGGGGCATTCTAAAAGTATCCATGCGTGTGTGAGTGTGTAATGTGTATGTGTGTCAGTGATATAGGGTTGACTGCTCTTGAACGCGCCATTAACTCGAGCCGCAGCCGTGTCATCCGGCCTCGAAGACAGTGCTGCTCGCTGGAGATTGATTGATTGACACCACTTGTGACGCCGAGCTTTCAAGATCAAACTCATCCCCCTGCACCTGTATTAACCTCTTGCTCCGTGACGTCAGAGCAGGTCTCCGAACCGGTTCAAGGAACGAAAACGAAAACCGAAAACGAACGGAAATGTATTGAATTTTATGAGGAGTGGAAACGGAAAAAGATTTCTTCAACTGTTCCGGAACAGAACCGGAACATTATGAAATCCACAAAACCGTGGATTTCTCTGTTATCTGTATATTTTAACATATCCTATGTCTTGGAGACTATTTCCGTCCACTTTCACTGTCAGTTATCAAGCCCCATGTATCTGGGGCTCCATCTTGTGGACAGATGAGGAAGCGAATGTAATGGCGTTTTAAACCCAGTTTTCACATTAAAGTTTGAAAGTCCACCAAATATATTTTGTATGAACTATATAAAAATGTAATATTTCACAAAATTAGGAACTTTAAGAATGAACGAAATGTTTGCGTTCCGAACCGGTTCAGGACTGATATTTTGGTGGCGGAACAGTTCCGAGAACAAAAATGTTAAAGATAGGCCTGGCTGAAACGTTCAGAACGGAACGTTTAAAAAATAATTTTGTTTTCAAGCCCTGCGTCAGAGTAAACCCGATTCAGTTCAAATAAAAAGATAGAAGAATGCAGTGATGATGTCAGCAAAGATGAACATGAAGAAACCAGAGATGCAGAGACGAGTCAAAAGACTTGACTCGCAATTCACTCGAGTCACCAAAACGGGACTCGAGACTTGACTTGGACTCACACCCTAAAGACTCGTACTCCACTTGGGAATCTAGGTCAATGACCCTCGACTCTCGATGAGTATTTGACGAGGCAAAGGCATGCTCAGATAAGTGTCGATCGCTGTTAAAAAATTTTAAAAAATGACTCGAGACTCAACTCGGACTGACTTAGACGTGTGAGAAACAAAGACGTCAGGCCAAAGGGGTGCACGGTGGTCGAGTGGTTATAGATCGCGTTCCCCAGGCCACAGTCCGAGCAACAAACTCCTCCAGCTTTTCTGCAACGTCACCCCAATAAAGAATGAAAAATGCTGCTTGCGCCCAAAATGTTTTAAAAAGACGTTGGGCCACCAACAAACCACCATGCACATCCACTCGTAAGTTACATCAGTACATATGGTATACACAGTGATTCATTCTGGAACTAGACAGGATGTTTTTACTAAAAACATCCTGTCTAGTTCCAGAATGAATCACTGCGCACTCTAAAAACTTTTTAGAGTGCATGGGTGCTCGCTGATTGGAAAAAGTAGCTCACGGACGGATAACACTGATTGCTCGCAGGAAGACACTACGACAGAGACCATACACCGCTACATTGTTGCCCTAGAATGAGATATGCATTTGATTCTACACCCATAAGACACTGCTCTATAGAAGAGAAGCGGTTTGGCTGGATATTCCTTTTTTTTACATGCCACCAGTCTTCAGTCACAGAATAGCTGAGAAACATGAAATATAAATGGTACATGTTGCTGTAATGGAGCATGTGAGAACTGCATGCATCTACACGTTTGAAGGGAACCTGGCATGTGCATGTTATTACTGTTACCACAGTGAGTGGTCAATCAATTGCAATATAGACTGTGATAACTGCATTTATACAAATTTTCCTCAGATTGCAAAATATTGAACACACCCCCACTTTATCTTTACACTAATTTGCATCTATCCAGACCCATTAGATGTTGTGCTTTCAAGTTGAACAAAAAAAAGACAATTTCTGCCTAACATGTTCCTGCACATTAAGGAATCATGGTCTACACTGAATTGTAAAAAAATGTGCTTCAAAGTAAGTCTTGGACGACTCTGATCATAATTTCCCTGGACAATTTACCAATGGTTGCCATCATGTCTTCCGTGAGGAGAAACATGAGCTGGCCATGTGTGTAAGAGATGTAATTTCATGGAACCTGACAAGCATTGTGTGTGCGTGTGCTTGTGTGTGTTCATGCGTGTATGCAGTTGCGTCCATGTATCGGGGTATAATGTGTCGTAAGCTGTTTGTAGTAGAGACACAGGGCAGTTTTTGACATTATCCAGTGCTGTTCAATTATTCAGACCTGCCGAAACGTACAGACAAGTACAATAGGAGTCAATTGTTGTTTTTGTTCAGGCAAATTCATTACAGCAGCTCGAGGGCAGGCAGCCAGGCACTAAGTGCCTGGGGGTATATAGCACCTAATTATAGTCTATAGTAGAAAAACATGCTGATAATTATATTCTCCATTCATTCAAGGCAGCACTTTCCAACCAAAACAATATTTCTGAAATGCAGTATACAGCGATTGAATACGCCACACACGGATGCATATGCATACACACAGCAGCCCACAGAGGTGCACAGGTCTTCTAAAGACCCTTTCCCGGAAACCCATATGTTTTCGGACCAGTGATTATTTCAAAACCTAATACAAGCAATTTGGATGCCTTAGCTGAACAGTATGGATTTAAAAATTCAAACTGTACCTAACTGGATTGTTTAGCGGCATGAACTTGCAACTTGGTTTGCCACTTGTAGGGGTAGTGGAAGAATATATCCTATATAGTGTATATATAGTCTTAACAATTATTGATTGATTTGATCTGATTGACTACAGTTTCTGTATTTGCTTCCGATCATTCCTAAATGATGGGATATTGGCCTTTAATTGTTTGTGTAAATACACTTTCATTTCCCAAACATCACTATTAATTTCACCATATTCTCCAATGACCAGACTGGGGTTGTATGTCATCAGGGTTCCTTTTATTCAAGATTCTTCAGCACAGTTCAGCAAGTTTGACACGGGCAGTTGGATTAAAGACTTCAGTTAACTTGCTCCCCCCATTTCCCACGTGGGCACGAGAGATTATACCGACCTCCAGAATACTCTCTTTCTCCCTGGCCAGGGAGCACAACCAATGAGACTTTTGACCCAACCCGTTTTTAGTATTATGTAAGAAGTGTTTTGTGTCAAGTTATACATCATTCTTCTCAGAACAACTCGGCAACACAAATATAAGGGAAACAATCTCTTGGCGCTGGGTGTGCTGTGAACTAAGCGAGGCACAAGACTATGTATGTGGCTGGATGTTGGTGCTGGATGATGGCTGGTTCTAACTCACTGTGCTACAGAGCCAGTGGGTTTGAACTTGACTTTTGAACCCTGTAAGTTAATTTCAGCCTAAATGTATTTTTATCTTGGAAATACCTGTGTCAAACTTCACCAAACAAATTGTGAATTTTAGAACAATATTTACTTCTTAAAAAACAAATCAAAAGTAAAATCTCTGAAAACGAGGAAAAAAAAGTCATATATATTTATCTCCATTCATTTTATTACCTCGGCATAAATGTGTCATGAACTAGTTGGAGTTTCACATTGAAACTTCAAATCATCCACAACTAGCCTTGGTTTTATAAATTCACAATGATATGACTAAAATATTTTGTCAATTCCATCCACTTCCATGTGAAGACAATGTACCACACAACATTTCAATAGTCAAGAGTGCTGAAGTTGTTCTGAATATATATATGTCAATGACTATGTTTTATAGTTTTTTTTCATGCATAATTAAAACTTGGTAAAATCAAATAAACAGCCTTGGTCATCTGAGGGTTAAGTGACTGCAATGTTAGCACTCTCAGACAATGCAACCGCCTAATTCCTGTTAATTTCCTTCTGAATCCTATAGATTCAGACTATAATGATGAAGCTGAGATTTGTACTTTGTGAGTACAACCAGCACACTTTCATCCTAGGTGGCAGGACGCCAGGATGATTGATCATTTACGTGGGGATTATAATCAGCAGTCTGGGGTTATGGATGCTGATATAAAATCTAGGATAAGTAAGGCAAAATATTTCTGACACTCTAGAATCGTTATGGCAAATGCTGAATCTGTCTTACTCTATAAACATAGTAAAAATCTTCAGATTGTAGAGAAGAAAATCCCAAAAATCTATTGGCTGGGCAAGATTAGCAACTATGTTCTGTGGTTGAGGACAAAACAATACTGAGGAAGTTGGATGAAGATGGAGAAGATGGAGATTAATTGGACACATATTTCAGCAATCCAACCTCACTAGCCACAATCTGACCTGGAACCCTCAAGGAAAGAGAAAAATGCATAGCAGCAACATCTCCAGGCAGAGGCCACAACACTAGCATTCACTTGGTCACAGATGGAAAAGAAGGCCAGTGACTGTGAACTTTGGAAGCCCCTTGTCGATGGCCTATACGGCAGCAGGCTTATAAGTCAACCTCAGAAAATGCTGTGGGAATGTAGCCTGGCAAACCAAAAAAATGTGCGTTCTGTGTGTGTACGTAGCTCTCCATTTTGGTCTTGGGTAATTACACAGTAAATGTTGCAGTGTTAAATCAACAGAGATGCAGACTCGAGTAAAAAGACTCGACTCACGAGTCACTCGAGTCACCAAAAACGGGACTCGAGACTCGACTCATAATCATTACATTTCTATATGAACCTGTATCACATTAGCTAACTTTGAACTAACCATTCTGTGTGCGATATATGCATGTAGTCAAATCTAGTTCTGCATTCAATTCCAAGCGTTTAGAGCTACATCTTTAAAAATGACTCGAGACTCGACTCGGACTCGTACCCTAAAGACTCGGACTCGACTCGGACTCGACCCCTAAAGACTTGGACTCGACTCGGACTAGTCCCCTAAAGACTCGGACTCGTGAGGTCGGGACTCGTGTACATCTCTGCCCCACAGCAACACAAATAATACAATAAAGACAACATGTAAGCTTGGGTGAAAAAAAATGTTATGAGGAAGCTAAGGAGATTTTCAGGGTACGAGGGCTTGGAGCTGGGCTTGAAAACAAAATTATTTCATAAATGTTCCGTTCTGAACGGTTCAGCCAGGCCTATCTTTAATGTTTTCGTTCTCGGAACCGTTCCGCCACCAAAAAAAACGGTCCTGAACCGGTTCGGAACGCAAACATTTTGTTCGTTCTTAAAGTTCCTAATTTTGTGAAATATTACATTTTTATATAGTTCAGACAAAATATATTTCGTGAACTTTCAAACTTCAGTGCAACTGTATTAACGTGAAAACCAGGTTTAAACGCCATTACATTCGCTTCCTCATCTGTTCACAAGATGGAGCCCCAGATACATGGAGCTTGATGATTGACAGTGAAAGTGGACGGAAACAGTCTCCTAGACATATGATGTGTTAAAATATATAGAGAACAGGAAAAATAAAAAACGTTTTTAACCGGTTTTGTGGATTTCATAATGTTCCGTTTCTGTTCCGGAACAGTTGAAGAAATCTTTTTTCGTTTCGGTTTCCGCTCCTCGGAAAATTCAGTACATTTCCGTTCGTTTTCGGTTTTCGTTTGCGTTCCTTGAACCGGTTCGGAGCCCTGGCTTGGAGGCATGTTCATGTCCAATGTGATATTTCTAGAAGTAGCATTGGGAGTCTCGGTACCGAGACGCTCACTTACAAACACCTGATTAGAGATGGAACCAATTCATCGATTAATTGATGAGAATCGATTATTGAAATAGTCACCAGCTAATTTGTTAATTGATTAAACAGTGATCACTTCCTTGTTTGGTCCATCCTCAGCTCAAACTGGTTGAATATATGTTGCTCCCATTTGCTGTTCCAATACAATACAATACAATACAATACAGCCACCCGTGCCATTCTCTGGCAACCCAGCAACACATTAACTCCGGCCAGACGGGGAAACGCGCTACAGCGTTTTGCTCAGTGTGTTTACCCACTAATTTTAATAGATTTTAAAAAAAATATTTAAACGAACATTTTTCACCACGGTTTTCTTTTTTCGAGTTCCCGAGTATGTCTGCATAGAAAACAAGTCCGCTGACCGATCTCGCAACTTCCGAGGGCGGAGCCAAGGCGAGAAACAGTTAAAATGGCCGCCTTCCGGCCCCTGTCTTCGTTGGAAAGAGCGCACACTGTTTCCCGCTGCCTGGACACAATGGTCTCGATTGCTAAACATTGGAAGTGCCAGCATGGAGCTTTCTCGAGGGCCGTCAGGCACGACGTTGTACCGTTTAATTTTTTAGAAATTGAGATTCTGTTGACAAATGCCACACCGCTGGAATCGTAAGAAATTGGAAGAATTCGGCCATTGGTACGCCCGCCGCACACGAGGGAATGTAAAAAAAAGCATGCTGAGAATAGCAAATCCAGTCCAATGGAATTCATTTCTCAATAATTTCTCGAAACGTCACCAAACTTTCACATGTCATAGCCCACACATCTCTTTACGTACTGATTTCTTTATTAGAATGTTAGAAGAATGTTTATTTAGGTAAAACAATAAAAATAACAACATGGAAGCACTGAAAATGGTTTTTAATGATTAAAACGAC
>OMKY01075713.1:0-10066 GCA_900302395.1 Bregmaceros cantori | reverse complement strand
TTTCTCCACTTGTACTTTTTACTTTGCTTGAGTAGATATTTGGATCAGTACTTTTTACTCAAGTTGTTTTTTACAAATGTATTTTACTCGTACTCAAGTAAGAAATCCCGGTACTTTTGTCATCTCTGATTAGAGGAATGATAGTGGTGATGTGAGTGGTTTTAGAGGGCGGACGTTGTAAGAAGACCTGCTCAGTCTTCATCGCATCCTTCATGGATCAGTGGCGGTACACTATACACTTTGCGTTGCCCTAGGAAGAAAATATGTCGTAAAGCGTTCCTTCTTCCATCGATCCTGCGCCATGTTGCAAAATGTTTTCCTGCCGACACACATCCAGGCTTAGAGTAGTGGCTGTAGCTGATTATGGGGGGCTGTAGCTCAGTTGGTAGAGTGGCTGTTCACTGAACCACATTGCTCCAAATGGTTTGTGGCCCCACTCGGGGTAAAGAAGCAATGACGGAAGCAAACGGCAACGTGGGTTTTTAACAAAGAAAACTCTCTGGCTCCAAATCCTCTGGCACCACCAAATGTATTCCTACATCAAGGAGGTGTCACTCTACCTGTCTCTCCAAATTCCAGATGCTTTGGGTTTTCTTTTTCCTTGCAATGTCCCTAACCATTTTGGGCTGCCTGCACCTTGCCCACTCTTGGACCTTATCTTCCCATCACTTCCTCTGTCTTCCTCTCTGCCTTACTCTCTGCCTTCCACCTGGCACTGTGCCTTGAACGATTGATTTTGAGAGTCCTTGGGATCTCGTGACATGTCCGTACCATTTTAGTTTTCTTTTATTGACTCTGGTTAGTAGGATCTGCATATGGTCCGATGGCTTGTTTTAATCTGGCTTTCACTTCTTCATTGGTGATGTGTTCTCTATTCTCTATACGAGATGCCGACATATGGACATATGTTGTCGTAAACAATCCACATGCTAGACATTTGGTGCAGAAATCCCCTAAGGCATAAGCTATACATGTGGTGATAATAAATTCATTTGTTATGCTGGAAGCTTTTAAAAGAACGCTAAGCATAACAGAGTATATGTGTGGCTGTGCAAAAATCGAATGACATTCAATTCTTGGTAATGACAAGGCAGAAAAAGAGTTGGGCAACAACGAGAAGTTTAATTCCTAGAGAAAGATTACCTATATTAGTGCATAATCCATTGTACGCAGAGATAGTGAAATAGAATGATGAAAACACATCGCCATGAACTGCAAATTCAGAAGTCGCATTGGGAACTCTGGTCTTTTGGTGATATAGCAATGTTTCAACGCAATGTATTTTTTTCCATATACTTGTAGAATGAAATGTCTTGTTGAATTTATTTTGTTGTGGGTCGGATTAATATTTGCAAGGCCGGCACATACACGCTTGACAGTATAGTTTGCACAATATTGCACAGCGCAGCGCATCTGAGCTTCCGAGCTGCAATCCGTCATTAGGAAATGATCTATGGAGTGTTTCGCTGGCAATAACAAACTTGTAAGATCATATAGCGAGTGCCGCTCGCTTAGGGGGCAAACAAGTAAAAGATTTACCGCCTGCTTTGTGAGTGTCAAAGCGATGCATCAGCGGCAAAATAGCTTAGTGTTGGATGGAATGTGGTAGGCATTACTGGAAATGATTAGATGGGTAGTAGCGGTGCTGACTCTGTGGCGCCGACAGTGAGATCGCAGCCTCCAGCACACATCTTGTGCCTGTGGCTTGAGTTCACAGCGCACACAGTTGTTGCGTGATCGCTTCCCCTCATAAGTGTGCTGCAGGTCTGCTTCCCCACTCTCTCGCCTCCTCTTCACGCTTACACCCAAAAAATACGTAAAAAAATAAAAGGGTAGGGGATCATTGTTGACAATGTGGTTAAAGACACTGAACCTAAGGACGGCCCCCATTCATTGTGTCCTCCTCCAATCTCTTCAACCCCGTTTTCAACTAATATTATCAATAAATATGGATAAATGGTGCTCACACTGAAAGAAAACAAAAAAGAAGGGCAGTAGCAGCAAAATGCAGTGTTAGTTTCTGATGATATCAAAGTGAAATCTCCAATGTTATAAGAAAAGTGCTTGTCTCGTTTTTGCCAATGGAAATCAAAAAT
Organism: Bregmaceros cantori; assembly: GCA_900302395.1. Classification (NCBI taxonomy): domain Eukaryota; kingdom Metazoa; phylum Chordata; class Actinopteri; order Gadiformes; family Bregmacerotidae; genus Bregmaceros; species Bregmaceros cantori. The sequence continues at coordinate 7,970 of OMKY01075713.1, read as the reverse complement.
TCTTGGCTTGGCCTGACTGACGTTTTGGGAATACACTTTTGATTTCAGAACAACAATATCAGCTGAACTGCAAAATATGGTGGTGCAAATGTGAATTTATGGGGGCCTGTTCACTGCTTCAGGACATGAAAAATGTAAAACCACGATCTGTTTTCTTCAAAACACCATGAAGGAGAATATCATTCTGCTCTATTTGTGACCTCAAGCTGGAGTAAATGTGGGTTCCACGGCAGGTCAATGATCGAAAATGCACCGGCAAAACCACCTCAAGAGTTAGGCAAGTAAAAATCCTGACCTTTTCAAGTTTATAATGAAGAAGATTTATTTGTTCATATATGCGTAATGGTTTGCTGTACCTTTTTTTGTGTCAAAATGCTTGCCGGGCGGCGGGGTGGGCGGTGGCAGAATGGTTAGAGAATGCGTCCCCCAGGCCACAGGCCAGGCAGCACCGCTGGTTCACTACCGTCCCTGGCTTTTCTGCAATCTCTCCCCCCGACTCTTCATCCCAGTTTCTGATTTAATTCTATCACTATCTCTCTCAATAAAGAATGAAAAATGGCGCTTGTGACCAAAAAATAACTTATGGCATATGTTTGGCAGTGAAAGACTTGAATGAGGCATAATAGAGACATGGAGATGAATTATTGAATCTGTTGTCAACAGATTTCCATGTGTTTTTAATTCAGCCCAATTCTCAAAATGGGAGTGGTAGTGTCACTCCCATATATTTTCACCCATCATGCTTTCTGCATGCTTCTCCAATGGAGTGTGGCCCCCACAGCATAACATAAGTGCAATAGTAAACGGCCTCGATCAGTTCTGAGATATAGGGAGGGGCGAGCCCATGTAGTGTTTTATAACCTGGACAGAGCAATGCATTGTGGATGAGTGATGTCATGGCGCTCTACGCTGTGATAAGACTAGCCCCCTCAGCCGTCCTCGTGCACTCTGTCATGTCCCCTCCACCCCCTCCTCAACCTTCCTCGTCCTCAATTGTTCCACACCCAGTAGATTTTTCATTCACTATGTGCATATGTGTGTGTGTGTGTGTGTGCGTGTGTATGGGTGCACTTGCACAAATGCATGTGGCCAGGGCTGGTGAGATTACTTTCAAAATTTAATCCAGTAACAAGTTACTCATTAAAAATAGTAATTATTAACATAATTTGAAAAGTAAACTAAGGAATTAAATTATATTATTTGTCTTTTTTTCTATTTATTCTTAATACTTGCTACTAGTAATCACACACCAATGCCAGCAGCTGCCATGAAAGGCGCTTAACCACAACCCATTGGGAGCAATTTAGGGTTCAGTGTCTTGCCCAAGGACGCGCTGGCTAACTTGCCCCACCCTAGGGCAGTCTGGCTGAAGAACATTTTTCCATTCAACCAAATAGCAAATAGAAACTAGAAAATAGGCAAACAAGTTAAAACGCCCACTGGCAGGCAACCGACAGTTTAAATTTAACCCAAATATCTCAGGGCACAAAAATGGCACCGTGTACAGATTTTTTTTTCTGTTTTTCATTCTTTATTGAGAGAGATAGTGATATGATTAAATTGGAAACTGGGATGAATAGTCAGGGGAAGACGTTGCAGAAAAGCCGGAGAGGTGATTAGACCCCGTGGCGCTGCTCGACCTGTGGTCTGGGAGGGCGCGCTCTATAACCTCTGTGCCACCGCGCACCCCACTGTACAGGTTTTTGATGATGTATGATCATTGGAATAAATGTAGTTAGTTGCTTAGATAGATATATAAATAAATAGATGGAGCTATCAACCACCGAATAGTCCAGGTAAAATGGAAAATGAAGACGGTTTTGTTAACTCCACAATATCTGCATTAGGTTCCTAAAACCAAGTTATCATAGATTGTGATGTCCACGGAATGACACAGTCTTGACCCTGCCACACCTCTCCACAGCCGCTATGTTTCTCTACTGTCTAACAGAAGAGAGTAGTTGCCTTCCAAATCAGCTTGTCCAAATCTGTTCCTGTCTTCCACTCGGCTGCGTACATCAGTGTGATTTGCAGGGCCTTGGACAGGTTCTGAGATGTGAAGAAAAGTCTATCAAAGGATCAACATTTGACCGATGTTCACCCTGCCATAAGGAACAGCACAAGTCTAGATTAAAGAATATGGCATGAATCAGCATACGCAACTCTTACAACACACCTCACATTTTCCATCATTTTCTTGTTATCATGGGGACCATATTTGTGTGTATGACAGCAGTGTATAGTAGCATAGAGCGATTAATCATTTCCTTTTCTGGTCCATCTTTTGCTCCAACGCGCTATATGTTGTTCCTAACGCCAGTCTCCATTTGTAGCGTAATGGCCCCACACATTCAGTTGGATACAATGTTAAGCCTTGGGGGGAAAACCAATGTTATAAGCTAGCACGGAAGAGTAGGGTCTTCTATGCTAATACTGAAATGGAAATGTTAGAACACAGTCTACAATAAGTGGAGATAGTGAGACATCAAACCATTTCCAATTACAACATGGTTTCAGGTTAATACTCATTTCAAAAAGAGTTTCAAAAATGAAAAATGAACAGATTAATTTATTTCATCATCAGTTAAAATGACTAATGATTAATTAATGACCAAAATAATCGTTAGTTGCAGATATAGCATAGATACACATTGTTCAGTCAAATTGGCTGATGTGAACAGGAAGCGATTGAAAATTAAATTTACTTCATTGGCTGGATCTCCCTTTGTGTAAAATGCTTCTTTGGGCCTGGAGAAGGCTACATGAAGAAGTGAATGTGAAAAAAATCTAAAAATGATGAAGCCTGGAGTTATAACTTGTACTTGTTCATGCAGCATATTACTTTAAGTGCAATCGCTTTCACAGGAACAAACACACACATTATATCACCACATGTATCCTCCACAATATAAACATGTGGTGGAAACTTTAATCATTCATTAAAGTTGTTATTAATGTTAATCTAAAAATAATTTAGAAAAAGTCTTTATTTTTAATGTGGTAAAGGCATTGTGTTAATGATTATTTTTAATGAGTAACATCTAATGGACACATGCACATATTTCTTGTGACCAAAAGCCATCTGCAAACTCCTCCCAAAAAGATTGTTTCTGGTGAATTGAAGCACTAAGCACTGAGAGAAGGAGGGAGAGAAAAAGAACAAAGGACAGTGATTAAGTGTGTGAGAGAAAGAGAGAGAGTGGCAGATGAAGAAAGGGAGAAAGAGGGAGGAATAGAGACCGAGAGAGCAAGAGAGACAGAAAAAGTGGGGGGACTTTTGGTGATTTGGGTGATTGAGTGAGAGGCACCAGACAGAGAGAGACAGAAGAGAGACAGTAAATGGATGAAAAAGGCTAGTCTCAGAGAGGAAGAATAATGAGAGAGATAGCGAGAGAGAGGGGAGAGAGAGAGAGAGAAAGACAAAAAGAGAAAGAGATGGAGAGAGACAGAGTGTAATGTATCACAGTAAAAGCCTTGTACTTCAAATGAAGTGGCCGGTACATTTCATGCTAGGAGGACAGCATAAAAACACACCCGCTCATCATTTCTAGGGCAGCTTCTCAATTGTACCAATTTACTTTCATGATCATGCTCCTGTCAGCACACCACGCAAAGGCACATGGAGAGCCTCGAGAAGCAGCGCGGAGGTAGAGAGGGAGACGCAGAGAGATCCCATTCATCTGTTAGGCTTTGCTCAAGGATCTTCTGCAACAAAGAAAGGGTTTTCCTTAGCTCTGCACTACGCAACCCCTTGAAAAGGAGAGCGTGGGTAGTGATGCTACAACTATTTCTCCTACCAAAATAATAAAGTAGGGATAGAAATGAATGCAGTTCCACTGGAAAAAATATGCCGGATTCCACTCTGCCGAGAGGGAGGGAGACAACAAACATAGCGAGAGAGAGGTAGAGAGGCGGAGTCTGAGAAATAGGGCACATCCCATTAGATTCTTGATCACAGTTTTGTTTTTTGTTTTTTTAAGTTATTCTTTGGGGCACAAGCTCTTTTCATTCTTTATTGAGAGAGATAGTGACAGGATTAAATCGGAAACTTGGATGAAGAGTCAGAGTAGACGCTGCTTGGCCTGTGGCACGTGCTCTCTAACCACCATGCGCCCCCCTTGATCAAATTTTTTTTGTTTTGTTTTTTAGATAGAATGTATCAACACTGAGGTGCCATCTAAATATATAGATCAATAAATAAATACAGACTTGTATGTGCAAACAGTTTGACACGGTGGCCCCTCGGGAAGCTGATGCAGGAACGGATCGCGAGAGCGAATCACAGGGAACAAGAGGTTGAGGAAGAGCTGGCATTTTGAGTGCGCTGCAGGATTCCAATTATTGCCATCTAATAAAAAGATGTATTCAGTGTCTGTAAAGAGAGAGATGCGGAGCGCTAGAGAGAGCACGGAAGAGATGGGGAGTGCGTTCAGAAATAGCACATATTAGACAGGAAAAATCTAACTGTGACAGTACACCTTATAGAGAACTTGCAAATGCGCTACAGTGACAGCATGGTGCCGCAGTGTAGGTGATATTCATTTAATTCACTTTTTAGACAACTGACAATGAAATATTGGTTAGTCTCATTCCAGCCAGCGCTGTATGCGACCCATAGACCAACAAGTGGTCACTAGGTACTGCATTCAGCACTCTCTGCTGCAAAAGCTGTCTCCGCAGTGGCAACTTAAACTGAGCTAGCAGGGAGAGGTAAATGACCACACACCACCCACAGGTCCAGTCGTTGTAATTATTTAGATACCATGAGGTCATATCATTATCTATAAAAAAAACTATGAAAATTAAGGAGAATGAGTTATTTTCACAGTTCCCTCCCTGGCCTAAAATGAATGAGTAAATATATATTTTTGGGCTTGATAAACAAAAATGCAATACCTTTAGCACCAACAGTTTATGCACACGGAAGCCAATAAGAACAACATTCAATCTGACCACAGTGTGTGTGTGTGTGTGTGTGTGTGTGTGTGTGTGTGTGTCTGGTAATTTCCCCATCAGGCGAAGAAGAGTTTTTGAGCGTCCTGAGAGTAGGGTGACCACATGGGAGGGAGGAGGAGTGTAAATTTTGACATGTGCTGCCAACACTTCTCAAGTACTAGTAGGCTCTCCACTGCTAATAGAAAATCCTGGGCTTCAATGCACAAAGGAAGGGGAGCGGCGAGTGTGCGAGCCCACTCTTTCGCTGTCCATTTAACGTGAGTATGCTGTCTCGCTTCCTTATTTGGCCATTCTGGCCTCGCCTTCCAGTGGGAAAGCAGAAAAATAAATAGTCATGTAATCTTGGATTTCTATTGGAGCTTTCAATATCATCTAGGGGACTTACCTTCAGCCGTGTTTAAATATACATCTTATGAAACGGTGAGTCCAGAATGTTGGCTTTATAAATTGATATATATTTCCATGTGGATTTAACTGTCTGATCAATGTCTTCTGAGCAGATGGTGGGTATACGCATATGCATGCCTGTGTGTTTTATATGTAACATCTATATTTGATCAGATATCACTAAATACTTCATATTTAGCCTTCTTTATGTGTATTTCTTTGCTAGCTGAAGTATTTCTAAACCAGCTCGAATTATACCTCGTTTTACTTATTTGAAATGTGTTATGATTTGTACAGCGAGAATAAAAGAATAAAGGAATAAAGGACTCAGTCAGGAATGCAATGAAAGTTTGGATGACTGAATGGCAACCAATGCCGTCATCCGTTTTCTGCAACACAGGAATCAAACACAAAACACTTGTAGCACACAGTGTGCGAATGCAAACAAAAGCAATAGTGCACAGGCAATGAGAGTCTCTGAACACGAAGAATAAATGTTCGTAACAAACTAAAATGTCTTAGAGAAAGTACTCATCTCCGTGGTTTGGTCCGGGACCAGTGAGCCGGATCTAGAGGTGGAGACGAAGGTGATTCCTGCAGCAATAGTGAAGAGTAGCCTCTGGTTACCTCGATGGCGGCTAAGCTAGGCGGCTAACAATGAACTACACTGAGAGCTCAGGGAGTCTAGAGAGACAGAGAGAAAGATCTGGCTATACAAACATAAACTGTCCCCTCAGTTCTCACCGAGGGAGAAACAGGACGTTGCATAGGCCCAGCGCCCGAAGCCCCTTTAAGAAGGGGAGAGCAGCCAATCATGGAGCCTGTGTGGAACGAACCTGGTGCCTGGGTGCCGCCCGTGGACGAGCGGCTCATGACAATAATATTAATACAGGTGCTGTGATTTCTGTACAAAGTCCATATTTTTACCCTAAATTAGAAGGGCATGTGTAGAGAACACTGCCTAATGATGTCAAAGTATCGCTCCGAATAACACCCCATGTTAATTCCCACCCGAGCATAGCCTAGCCTGCTAATGGTAGCTTGGTTCAACAACAGCTCCAAATAATTCCCATACAGCGCGCATTCTACCTACTGGTAAACAGGTCAGGTGGTTAGCCTCCCCGGTTGCCACGCGGTGACAAAAATGAATGAAAAGACATTACGGTGAGGCCTAGTAAATCACGTAAGCCGTTAGCGTGCATGCTGCAACGTGTAATGTAATGTAATGTAAGGCATGGCTAGCTCAGTTATTTGTAGCAATATTATGACATCATTAGGCATAGTTCTCTACACAAGCCCCTTCATACAGAGCAAAAATATAGCCTGTTGAAAAATGTACTTAGAGTCGGACTCCAGTCACTGTACCCACTGCCCAGAGCTAACAACAGCATAGGCTGCATAGCGCTCGCTAGCCACACCCCCACCCACCCCACTCACCGCAAAATTTTAAAAATGTATAACACCAAATCTGGCGCGTTTGTACAATTATGACCTCCCTCAAAAAATTAAGACGGGGCGTACCGGCAATATAAATTAAAATGGGATGTTGGTTAAATAGGTTAAAACAGGCTGCTAAAATTGCAATTTCTTAAGGGGATTCCATAGGGTTTTGTTTCTGAGTCCACACACGCCCATATGAGGTGAAAACCAATGAGGAAGTAAGCTTCAACCACGGGTTCTACCGTGAGGTCCATATTTATATACAGTCTATGCAAATTACACATCCACCCTGCTTCGCTCACCGTTTTGCATAAATATTGATGGAATACAGTCACTCATCGATGTGGTCACATGTTCTTCTGGACCATTGGGATGGCTGCTTCCACTGGTAAGTCCAACATAAATGAGTAAATGGAACGCGCAGATAATTTAATCATGTGTTTGTGGGGCATAGGTCCACAGCATTTGGGCGTGGAATACCACAGCGCAAGTTAACCAGTGGAGAATATTCAGGGCCTTCTACACCTTCAGAAAAGGCCTAGAAAAATCTGCCCGAAAAATTCACATCAGCAATGAAAGGGTTAATATACACTGAAGAGTGATGGGGAAATTGACCAATCAGGTTTGATTATTATGTAGGCAGGACAAAAGTTAACACCCAATAGACGCAAAGCTGTCCTAACCGCGTCATACAATCTGCTGTGTCACTCTCCGTCTCTGTTAATTCATTGGATGACCGACTATTAGGGAGTCTTGTTGTTTCAATTCATACAACCAAGGGACTTTAAGGGGTTAGTTTACCTTATCTTCCATCAGCTTGACTGGCTTAGTGGTAATGAGGAACGAGATTGTGACATCAGACGAGGATGCCTGCTGCCATTTCAGGTGGAGCGCGTCGCTACGTTTCCGCCTCCTGGCGGAGCATGTGACGCGCTGCGCCGCGTGTGAGCGCGCACACACACACACATCAACACACACAGCGAAGCAGCCCGCTTTGAGATCATGCCTACTAGAGGCCCAGTAAGTGTAATTATAACACTGTACTATTTACACACTAAACCTTTTATTCACCCCTGATTCACCATTCATGTCCAATGCAATGATTTGACCCACCAATGTTTGTCTTTCTAAGATATTTTTATTGTAGAAATATAGGATAGGATAGATGGAAATCATACAAACAGGAT
>OMKY01075597.1:0-13554 GCA_900302395.1 Bregmaceros cantori | reverse complement strand
GTTAGGTTTAGGGATTAGGTTTAGGGAGTAGGTTTAGGGGTTAGGTTTAGGGGTTAGGTTTAGGGGTTAGGTTTAGGGGTTAGGTTTAGGGGTTAGGTTTAGGGGTTAGGTTTAGGGGTTAGGTTTAGGGGTTAGGTTTAGGGGTTAGGTTTAGGAGTTAGGTTTAGGGGTTAGGTTTAGGGGTTAGGTTTAGGGGTTAGGTTTAGGGGTTAGGTTTAGGGGTTAGGTTTAGGGGTTAGGTTTAGGGGTTAGGTTTAGGGGTTAGGTTTAGGGGTTAGGTTTAGGGGTTAGGTTTAGGGATTAGGTTTAGGGGTTAGGTTTAGGGGTTTGAGGGTCTGCCAGTGACTCATTGACCGCTTGCTTTCTCACCCATGTCTACAAGCAGGGGCTCGCTGACGACACCCGTCCCTGCACCGTTGATGGCTGCCACCCTCACAGAGTGTCTGCCGGGCTCCAGACGCAGTTCCAGGGAGAGATGACCACTGTCCACCGTCCAGTTCAGGAACCGGCCCTTCTGGAGATCCTCACACCATACCTAGTAGAGGGAAACAGGTGTCCAGTGAGGACTGCAGCTAACACTTATTTTCAGGTAATCCAACCATCTCGTCTTTCTGTACACTGTGAGACATGGACCCTATAAACCCAATAAACACCCCTTCCTGTTCACAAGACACTAGTTGGGAACATTAGTTAAATGTTTAGTAAGTGTTATAAATACTTTGTAACAACATCTACAAAGTGTTATAAATGCTTTGTAACAATATCTACAAAGTGTTATAAATGCTTTATAACAATATAACTGTACTATACTAACATTTACAAATATTTGTTAATGTTTTATTCATAATTAGTTACATTTTTAATAAGTGTTATATAAATACTTTGTAACTATATGTACAAAGTGGTATAAATGCTTTAAAACAATATATACAAAATGCTATAAAACATTTACAAACATTTGTTAATGTTTTGTTCATAATTAGTTACATTTTAGTAAGTGTTATAAGTAGGTGTTTTATCAGCATGAATAAGGGCATGCTATTCTAAAGTGTTACTAGAGTGTTTATAGCCAAAATAGCTACAACAAAATACAACCTGAATTCTAAGTGAGTACCTGGTATCCCTGGATGATGCCATTGCGTGAGGCTTGTGGCGGGTGCTGCCAACTGAGATGGACCGTGTGGTTCTGCAGGGAGTCCATCACCACAGACACGCCCAGCGGGGGAGCGCTAGGAGCTGCGAGCATAACAGGGGCAGTTTTTACTCCATTTTACTGAATGTGACATTATGAAAGACAACGTCTAGGTAGACATAGTTGGTTTTAGCAGCATCACTGCGTGCAACCAACACACATAAGCCTCCCACAAACAAACTGATCTAACAATGACAATGTTTTACATGTTGAAAGTGATTCCATAGAGTGAATGTTGATTTCTTTAACATTGTGTGTGTTTTTTTCATACAGTATATTTAATACTTGAGGTTTGATAAATTACATTGCAGGTCCAAATGCTACTGGCCTGGCCCGTTCCATTTTGGCCAACATGTTAAACATTTGGCCCCCCCCCTGGTCTAAGTAATATGCACGGATACAATTTCGCAAGCCAACATCTCCCACAATAGACTGTCCTCCCTTTTTTTGCAAGGTTTTAGCCTCAAATCCACAGCCACGTCACTGTGGCTTACTGCAAGCATTTCCAGGACGGGGGGGGGGACACCATTATGGTGAAAGGGGGGGATATACAGCTACTGTCTAGTGTCAACCATAGAGGTTATATAGGCCATCTTCTGTGACACAGTGTTGCTTGAATGGTGTTCTGTAAAGAAAATATACAAAGTTTGATTTTGTAAGACTACTGTACTTTCCGCACTATAAGGCGCACCGGATTATAAGGCGCAACCCCGACGAGCAGTCTTTGGAAGAAAAAACAAAAACATATACAAGGCGCACCGGACTATGAGGCGCATCAAGATAAACAGGACAGATAAACACAAATCACATTCACAATACCGCTATACGTGTGAATGTGTGAGTTTAACGCGTAACGCTCAGCGCACAGGCCTTATACGCGACTAATGGCGTGATTCCATAAATGAGCGCAACAAGTAAATACATACGATGCAACATTAATACTATAGTGAACAATAGCATGTATTACTCCGTGGCCTTGCATGCAGTAATACATGAGGTGTCATGCGGCCCTACCCACACATTGCAATGGAACACCAGCGCTTGCGGGTGCGGAGCGCAGCACATAAATCACTTTTAGGTCAGTAATCATAACCAGTGCACTGACGGCGCACCTCGTTATTTTATGACAATGCCTTTTAGGTGCAGCAAGGAAAATATGGCACTTCAGACACCATTGTTACCATTATTATTTTGATTATGTTGTGGCACGAGTCGTCCGTGAACGACACAGACCGGACGACGTCCTCCACACATTGCACGGCATACACCTGCCGCTCGTTCCCGCCTCCCGCTTTGGATCGGGATTGGCTCTTCACCCCCATAAAAGGAAGACGCTGCCCAGGGTCTGACGCGGTGGAATAAAATTCCCTTGACCAAGGTGAACCGTTATTGTACTACGTTGTTCCTGTGTGATCAACTCTGTTAATCCTGTGATAAGTCCTGTGGTGCTAACCTACCGTGTGTGCTGGTGGTGACTCAACTCTCTTCTCCTCTGTGTTCACCATTGATCCAGAACGCGGAACGGATCTCCACCTCACCTGGTTCGTCTCCCTCGCTATTCATCATCTACGTCTCACTTCCACGAACATTCCTGTTTCTCCGCCGGGGACACTCGTGCTACGTCATCGCATCAGAGACTCTCCTTAGATAGTCTTGTATATATATGTATCATATGACTCACCGTGAGTATTCTCTATTTCTACTTCCATTAAAGGAGTTTCTGTCTCTTTGGTCCTTACTAATTCATAACAGATTAGATGCTATATGTCTAGAACAGGTAGAAGATGTAGTTGGAGAGAGGGCAGTAGGGATTCATTTCTCAAGCTGCTGCCCCCGCCATGTGACACCAGATAAACAGAAGAAGAAGTATTAGTATTTGTAAAATGTTTTTGTATTAGTAAAAGTGATGTAAGAGATGGCATGACTGAGGATTTCCCAGTAGCTCAACTCACCCATCTCTGGCACTCTCAGGTGCTGTGTGTTGCTCTCTCTGCCATACAGCAGTCCAGCGTACGGCCGCACCTTCACCTCGTAGTGAAAGCCACGCCGGAGAGGCCCGATCACGGCTTCGGATGCCGGGGACGGCGCCCTCTGTGTGTGCCACTCCGACACGGCAGGCAGGAGTGAGCGGTGCAGAACTTCAAAGCCTTCCAGGTAGACCGGCTGGCTGGACGAGCTCTGGAGCTGTGAGGATTCATTATGGGGATACATTTTAGGCCTTATGTCCAATATCTGAGTGACATTAGGGCATATTCACTAAATAATACAATAGGCTGGGATGCAGCCTGTAGGGCTGTGCAAAAAAATCCATTAGAAATAGCAATGAGATTATTTTGTTTAGGAGATTTTTAACATTGATAATAATGATTTTGCTGCTCTGTTTTCAAGTTATATGGGTGAATAAAATGTATATAAATCGATAAATCTATTAATCCTAAGCCAAAGGCTGATGTGTCTCTACTTAATTCCAAAAATGGACACCATTCGCAAAGTTTGCAATATGAAAATTCTAGTTTTTTATTATTTCGTCCTTTTTCTCGTGTGACCTCCAAGTTAAATTTCTCAATGATTCCATGAGAACCATATTCAACAGGTCGACACACTGGGAAACTACCTGAAAATGGTGATGCTGGACCCTAACTGCTGGAAAGAGATTGTACAATCGATCGTCTGGAAAGCGGTTGAACAATGAATGAATGAATGATTAACTGATACAAGTCAGACTAAGGTTATCCAGCTGTTTGGAGATATCCAGGAATGTGCTTTTAATGTGGCTAATAGTAGGACATTCAGAGCTGTACTGTAGATTTTAACTATACGTAGTGTGTTATTCTTTATACCTTCCAATGGACATGACTCATGTTAGATCCTGGAGCTACCATGGAAATGTTTCCCAGGTCGAGTCTGAGGGCTGACAACTCCTTGTGGAAGTCTTTGGGCTTCCAGAGAGCAGGGTCTAGACCAAAGAAAGGCACAGTGAAGTCCTCGGTTAACACACTAGCCTCACAGTAACGAGTCAAACTGGCAGGTAGATTGATCAATCTGATTGATAATGTTTTTGCTGGAGCTAGATTTGATCCTTCTCCATCGCTTGAAATGAGGGACCAGTGGCTGTGTACTATGGTGCAGTGTGGCGGTACCTTGTGGTATAGTGTGGTGGTATTTTGTGGTACAGTGTGGTGGTATAATGTGGTATTGCTGCAGGAAATAACTGCTGCAGGAAAAAACACACAAAACGCAGTGTACAGCAAATATAGAAACCAGTTGATGGCTATCAGCTGTGCAGCCTTGAGCTGGCCAATCGATGTATTTTGAAATTGAAAGTATTGGTTTCACCCGATTTCCACCCACATGGTGAAGAAATCACAGCAAAAGGAAAGCTTGAACTCCTGCTTTGAAGACTTGAAGGGTGTGGCAGCTTTGTGGCCACACTTCCTGTTGGGAATAATAGAAAAAGACAGGAAGCTTTGCTGACAGCAGGCCAGTCCTCTAAAGCCCCTTTTCCACTGGCTTAGTTAAGGCCAGAACGGCACAGTTCACATGCACATCCACGCCGACAATCGCTTCTCCACAAGGTCAAATCGGCCAGGCCAGGTTTCAGGACCCGCTGAGATGTGGGTTCAGAATCTGGCTGCACTTGGTCACTTTTACTGTGGGTGCCCACCAATCACAGGAGAGGGGGTGTGTGCCCCCCCTAGTGGAAACACATTCCCCGTTAACTGAACTAAACTTAAATGAGATGCGCCAAACTGTGTCTTGAGTTTTTTGTAGTGGAGATGTGGCTTAAGATGGGATTTTTTTTAAGTAACCTGACAAGACTAGGGATGCCACAATAATATATTTTAGGTTGCAAAAAAAAAGACTAACCCCTTTGAAAAATACATTTTATCTAAATTTAATTTATTAAGATTAGAGAGAGAGGGGGGGCGTGGTGGCAGAGTGGTTATAGAGCGCATCCCCAGGATCATACGTCGAGCAGTGGCGCAGGCATATGTCTCCCTCCAACTCTTCATCCCATTTTCCGATTTAATCCTGTCACTATCACTCTCAATAAAGAATGAAAAACGTGCTTCAGCCAAAAAAGATAACAATAATAATAATTTACAAAAAAGATTAGAGATTCATAAGATCACAAAATGGCTTAATTGTTTGCAGGCATATGGGTATACAATAGTAATAATATAAATATATATCGGATGAGTCACTTTATAATTTATTTCAAGTGCAACAAATAGCCAGCGCAAAATCTTCTCTGACAAAATCCTAAGAATGAGGAAAATCCAATACAATTTAAGTAACAGAGATTTTGCAAATTGAAAACTCATCAACTCTCAAGCCCCCGTTTGTCATTTCTACCGTTAATTGGACTGTCAACACCAAAACACTACACTGATAATTATGTGTATACATACTAGACATGTGCCATCGGCCGTATCATTTTTATTAGTGCTCCAGCCGCAACCCACCCGAATTTAAAATACAATTTCTCGACGATCTAATACAAACATACACAAACATTTGTCTTGTGTTGATTGATCTTGTTTTTTTGCAAAAATATTGGTCCATGTGAATGATTTGGATATTATTTTAAGGATGGCATAACCAGTATTTCAAGGATGGCATAACCAGTATTTCAAGGATGGCATAACCAGTAAACTGGCACTCACAGTACTGTGCGACATGTGAGGTGCCAGGTGCTCCTCTCAGTATTAAGAACACAGCTAGGGGGAAGAAACTGTTCCTGTATCTGGCAGTTCTGGTGAGCAGAGCTCTGAGGCGCCTGCCAGAGGGGAGAGGAGTGAAAAGGTGCTGTGCGGGGTGAGAGGGGTCAGTTGCTAGCACTGATTTAGCCCACAGCACTACTACATCACAGAGAAACAGCATGTTCCATGTTCCACAGCACTACTACATCACAGAGAAACAGCATGTTCCATGTTCCACAGCACTACTACATCACAGAGAAACAGCATGTTCCAAATCTCACCTTGGACCGCGAGGTATGCGCTAGCGGAGGCCAGTCCGATGTCGTTGGTGGCCGTACAGGTGTAGCGTCCGCTGTCCTGCACGGTCACATAGTGAACCTGCAGACTCAAGTCTGGACTGACCAGGTACCTGTTGGAACACACAAAGAACCAAATATAGTAGTGAACAGATTTCTTACTTGAGTAAGACTAAAAAACATTTGAAAAAAAAAAAAACAACTGGAGTAAGACTACATAGTGCTGATCCAAATATTTACTCAAGTAAAGTAAAAAGTACAGGCTGAGAAATGTACTCAAAATGTATTTTTGAAAGTGTAAAGTACAAAGAAATTTATTTTAAATAAATAACATCTAAACACTTTACAGGCAATCATTATTTTTTAAGCGGCACACCCAGAGACTACATAAAAACAATTTAACTGTTTCTTGCATTACCATTTTAATTATTTTATTGTTTCTATGGTTGTGTTAGTGTTCCACTGTTTGCCTGTGTTGGATACATGAAGGGATCGGGTGTCACTTTCGTTCTTGTGGTTATATGACTTTGACAATGACAATAAATATTCTATATAATAAATATATCTATCGATCTAGCTTTCGGTCTATCTAACTTTTTTTTCAGTGTCGAGGAGTAAAGCAATAAATAAGATTTGTTTTGTTTTGCCGTTGTTATGACTAGCAATGTTGTTTTCGGGCTCCGTTCGGAGGCTGATCAGCTGAGTTCTGTTCCATGTAAGGAGTACACGGAACCAATATTTTTGTTGAAAATCTACTGAGTACAAGTAAAAAGTAGAGAAAAAGGTACTTCTAAAAGTACAGATAGAAAAGTCAACTTAAGTACAGTATTTAAGTATTTGTACTTTGTTACTTGCCATCTCTGGTACAGACACATAAGATTCGTCCTGCCAAAGAGTTTTGTTTAAAGGAATGAGTCTCTACCTCCCATTGGGGAGTGGTCCCTGGTCTCTGGTCCACTGAACGGCAGGAGCAGGGTCTCCCCGGGCCTGGCAATGGAAGGTGGCGGACTGGCCAGGTTTCACCGTCACATTGACTGGTTTCTGGATAAGAACCGGTCTGGCTGGAGACGGACACAGCATGGATTAGTTCTCATATAACAACTGCACATTTCGGTGGACATTTCACATCCTCAAGCCCAATTTGCACTGGACTTTTATTACCGATGGGCCCCTAGTAATTCGGAATAATTGCGGAGGACGTCTGAGTTTCATTTGACGCGCGAATGTGCGATGTCTGTGATTTGCAAAGTCATAATTCCACTGCATTCCACAATTATTTGAATTCAGAAATTGTTCAACTTTGTTAATACACAAACTCGGCCTGTGTATGTGTGTACACGTGTGGGCAAGCGAAAATATGGCACATGTGTCATAATGTCTGTTAAATTGCAGGCTTTTGCTTATCCCATCAGAATGTGCGACAAAATAACAGACGTCAGGGGGTAGTTGGGAATTACCAGAGGTCCCCACGTAATTCAATGGCAGTGCGAATTGGGCTTTACACTGTGTGTTTAGATATAATAAGACCTACCAGGGCCAATTCATTATACACCTGTGCGATGGGTCGCCGAACTTTCATTCATTTATTCATTGCATCAACCAGCATGAAAAACCTTGTAGCTGAGTGGATACATCCCCAGTTTGCCTGCCTACGTGCACTCACGCTGGTTACTTTGTTAGCATAGCCCAGCCCCATGGACCCAAACAGAGGTGAAACTGGAAAGAACTAATCACCTTTAAATTGTTGCTATTTACATCTGATATGCGAGTCGTGGCCGAAGTTTGAATCCCTGTTTGGGTTCCCAAGGCTAAGCTAACAGGCAAGTACTAGGGCTGCAACTAACGATTATTTTGATGATCGATTAATTACCCATTTTTACTGGCGATTAATCGATGAACCGTTTCATTTTTCCTTTACAATCGGAATGATTGTTAGCTTTAATTATGATTATGAAACTATGGTCCCCTTCTATGGCCCTCGACTATGGAATGGTCTTCCGGAAGCCCTCAGGGCCGTGGAGACTGTGGATGTTTTTAAGAAGAAGCTCAAGACACATCTCTTTGATCTGGCTTATAACTAGGATGTTACCATCATCGGTACATCAGCCCACTGTATTTGTTTGCGTGTGTGTCTGTGTGTGTCCACGGTTGAGTGGGTGCCAGTTTGTTTGGGTTGGGAGGCTGTGGGTAACGTTGTTCTATTCGATGTTCTGTTTCTGCACTTTGTGTTGCTCTGCATGAAAAGTGCTATACAAATAAATAAAGTTTGAGTTTGAAACATTATTAAAACTTTGCAATGTTAATATTAGAACCTTTGCTGTTTCACTATCTCCATTTTATAGTAATAGCATGAAAGAGCCTACTCTTACAGGCTAAATTATAACATATGGGGCTTTCCCGCAAGCTTGCGTGTTGTCTTTATTGTATTGGGAACAACATATATTCAACACGTTTGAGCGGAGAATAGGCCAAACCATGAAACGATTAATCACTGCCGATTAATCGATTATCAAATTAGTTGGCGATAATTTCAATAAACGATTATGATCGATTTAATCGGTTGCAGCTCCACAAAGTACTGAAGCGCACCAAAGCCAACTCTGAAATCAGGGAAGAACTTATTTCAGCATTAATTTTTGGTGGAACAAATCATAACAAGGGATTCATTTCCCAACAACGTGTTCATAAACGTGTTAACTATTACCGAGCACAGTGAGGCGAGCTGGCCCACTTTCTCTGATGCCGGCTGTGTTCGTCACCACACAGACGTAGACCCCCGAGTGCTGCTTCTCGGACGGACCCACGCGCAGGTTCCCATTGTCCTCCTGCAACACAGACCAGCCCATTATTGAAACAATGAGTTCACTACATTAGACTGCACAACAGAAATGGAAACGGAAACAAAAAAAGATCATTTACTTATCGTTTAATAATCAGTTCAACCCGTTCCATTGTCTCATTCCTTTTGGAATTACTAGTAGAAGCAGATAGCCTATTGGTCCAGAAGAACATGTGACCACTCGGTGAGTAACTTCAGGTAGGATTTTGACTGTATTTCATCAATATTTATACAAACAGGTTAACGAAGCAAGGAGAGTGATGTGTAACTGGTCACAGACTGACACCTAGTGGTCGGATTTTGAATGTCGAAAATGACTCGAAATGACTCCCCCCAGTGTTTCCCACGTAAACTTGAACATGTCTGGGAGACTATTTCCGGTTGTGCATCTATCCATCATTCACTGTCAGTTATCAAGCCCCATGCATCTGGGACTCCATCTTGTGGACAGACAAGGAAGCAAATGTGCATTTTAAACCCGGTTTCACGTTAATACAGTTGCACTGAAGTTTGAAAGTCAACCAAATATATATCTAAACTTAGCATTGTACAAAATAAGGAACTTTTAGAACAAGCAAAATCTTGGCGCTCCGAACCAGTTCAGGACCGATATTGACGGAACAGTTCAGGGAACGAAAACGTTAAACATAGGCCTGCCTGAACCGTTCAGAATGGAACTTATTAAAATTTTAAAATCATTTAGTTTTCAAGCCCTGGTATAGGGTTCGTATTTAGTTGGTTTTGGGGTGTGTATATATATTTATATATATATATATATATATATATATATATATATATATACATATACACACACAAGCGCTGTATTTAAAGTCATATTTTAGAGGGATAGCGATAGGATCAGCTGAGAAAGAGTCGGGACGAGACTCTGTTTGAAAATGACTGACGCCATTCTTCACAAGTTGCTAAAAGTTGCAAAATTGTGACACAACACTGCCCTCTTGTAGTTGCATTCAGACATAGATGTATGAACGCTACCTACGGGGGCAGCGTTAAGTACGGACCCCCAAAAGTATGCGTAGATCATGAACCAGCCATTACGGTATAGTGGAGGTCCGAGGAATTGATGGATTGTCCGTCCTTTCTCCAGGTGACCCGGGGCGAGGGATGTCCGCTCGGCGGACCACAACGCAGAACTGCAATCTCTCCTTCATCCACCTCCACGTCGTGCGGCTGAATGGAGAACTCCTGCTGCAGTACTGAAACCCACCACAAGAGGTCAGAGAGAGAACTAGACACGCTTCTAGACACGCCAGCCTTTCTGACTGTTGTAGTTGGAACATGCTGGACACTCGTTTCAAAGAACTCACACTCACTTTCACTTAAACCATTGTATTATCTGCGCCAATTAGGCCGTTTTACGTCCTCTGTGTTTGTTTGTTGGTTTATTTTAGTGTTGCACCGATACTATTTTTTGGTGCCGATACCGATACCTGATACTTTTTAGGGCTACTCTGCCCTTATCTGTATATCAGTTATTTCGGTATATCGTCCACCTCTACTTTGATGTATAGTAATGTCTTTGCTGTACAGCGGGACATGCCTTTGATGTACAGGGAAAGATAACTCGGGGGTGTTAACTACAGGGTGACATACCTTCAATGTACAGGGAGGCGTTGCGGCTTTTAGTCGTCCCAGCAGCGTTGGTAGCCACACAGGTGTACACGCCCTCGTGTGACTGAGTTTGATCTTGCGAGGCCGTCGTGCCCACGCTGTGGAAGAAGAGGCTGCCCTCCGACAGCACCATGGGCTGTCTCCGCCCATCCGGCGCCACGGGACGCCCGTCCTGCAGCCACTGGATGACGGGAGGCGGGGAGCCCTGTGCCCGACAGGACAGGGTGGCCGGCTCGCCCCGTCTCACCACCACGTCCGAGGGATGGTGTACGATTCGGGGCAGCCCACCCTCGGGCGTAGACCCCAGAACCTCTGCCCGTGCCCTCCATCCTGAGCAGAAGAAAAACAATGACTGTGTCCGAAATTGCTCCCTATCCCCTACTCCCTATCCCCTACTCCATATCCCCTACTCCCTATCCCCTACTCCTTACCCCCCATATAGTGCACTCACTTATAGTGCACTCAACAGCAACGGCCGAGATTTCTGATACTAGAGTTGGTGCCGTCAAAATTGTTCTAAAATATAATTATAAAAAGTATAATTATAAAATTCATTCATAATTACATAAATTCATACGATCACAAAAAGTCAAAAGTACTTACATTTATAACGATTTGCCGTGGTCGGTCGCTATTTACTCCCGCCGTGCCATTTTTTAAAAGTTTAGGTCATTTTTAAAACGTCTAGGGTACATCCGATGCTCACTACTTTTTGCGGTGTATTGTGGGAAACTTTCAGTGCACTATATAGGGTACATGGAGAATTTGGACACCCCTACAAAATGGCGTGCGCCCCAAATACTGCACTATATGGGGGATAGGGAGCGATTTCGGACATGGCCAAAGTTTAATGGTACTTTATTGAATCACAAATACATGTACAGTGAAATTCCTCCTCCCCATTTAACCCATCCTTGATGGGCAGCTGTGGTGCTTCTTATCAGGGCTTGAAAACCAAATTGTTTTCAAAACGTTCCATTCCGAACGGTTCAGACAGGCCTATGTTTAACGCTTTCGTTCCGGTTCGGAACGCAAAATTTTGTTCTTTCTTAAAGTTCCTTATATTGTGCAATGTTAAGTGGCAAACGGTGCTTGCGCCCAAAAAAATAACTTTGTATTAACAACTGTATTCACGTGAAAACCGGGTTTAAAGCTGCATTACATTGGCTTCCTCGTCTGTCCACAAGATGGAGCCCCATATGCATGGGGTTTGAAAGTTGGATGAATGCACAACCGGAAATAGTCTCCCATACATTGGATATGTTAAAATATATGGGGAACACTTTTTTAAACGGTTTTTGGAATTCATAATATTCCGTTTCTGTTCCGGAACAGTTGACAATTTTTTTTTGTTTCCATTTCCGCTCCTTAAAATTCTGTTCGGTTTTCGTTTTCGTTCCTTGAACCGGTTCAGGGCCCTGCTTCTTATTATGAGTTACCATAGCTAAGCACTTACTTTCATATCTTAACATTAGGGATGTCAATGATTAATCAACAGAACAATGATCAACTCAACAGATTAAGGCAGGTAGTTACTTTAGGGGCCTCAATTCTTAATCCACAGGACCCGCCAGGAGGTCTGCGGAAGAATTACAGTTTTGCACAGGATTCTGCAAAAGGTTAGAGTTTGTTCCAGAATTGACTTGTTATCCAAGTGAGATTCAACCCTAGCCCTTGAAGGTAAAAGAAGCAGTAGTAGACAACCCAAACGATGGCACGACAACATTGGTCAATGCACTCGGTGAGAAACTTTAAGTCGGATTTTGACTGTATTTCATCAATATTTATGTAAAATGATGAACGACACAAGATGATGCGTAACTGGTCACACAGCGACATCTAGTGGTCGGATTTTGAACTGGTGAGCCTTTTGTGTGTTTTTTGTGAGCCACCGCGGTCCACTACGACAAGATTAAATGGAACTGGAAGTGTGTTTCATCCCGGCAGGACCAAATGCCCCCTGTGAACTCGGCACATTGTGCAGATAGCATAGCATGGGGTTTTGGCTAGTGATGGGTAGTGAAGTGTGGAGGCAAAAAGTTGCTAGTGAAGCTCGTCTCATCCGGAGCTACCTGGCGTTCAGTAGCGAAGAAGCTATTCTTATAGTGCCAGGTGCTGACCCTGGTGGACCAAAATCCTTTACTGGAAGTTACTCAGTACTTCCGCTACTTAGTAACTTTTTTGTGGAGTACTTTCTTACTTGAGTAACTATTTGGATGACTACTTTTGACTTTCGCTAGAGTAAAATCTTGCTGAGGTAGCAATACTTTTACTCAAGTGATTTTTATGGCTACTCTGCCCATATCTGTTAGGGAGTAGGGAAGGAGTGAGTGAATTTGGGACATGGCAACAATACATAGCCATCATCCTAGGTTAATTTGGATGAAATTTGAGGCACATAGAAGACACAGCCTAGCCAGGTTTGGGGGGTGGTCAGTGACCAACACTTTCTATTTGCAGCCAACCTTGGAATGCCATTGTTAGAATGTCCCGGTATGGAGCACAGCATCCAGGAAGACGCTGCACATTCTGTGTGTGTGTGTGTGTGTATGTGTCTGACTGTGTGTGTATGCCTGTATGTGTGTGTCTGACTGTGTGTGTATGCCTGTATGTGTATGTGTGTATGTGTGTGTGTTTCCTGATCAACTAAAAGGAAGCTCAGGGCCTCTACGTTATGGGAACCAACAAAGGCGACCCTGGCAATGTCCTCCACAACAGCAAAACAAATCAGACTCTGTGACCAGGGTAGTAGTAACGGACTACATGTAATCAGATTACATTAATCAGATTACTCCGACTCATTAACTTCATTTAAAAGCCACCTAAAAACGCACCTGTTCAAGATAGCCTTTGACAATTAACCTGCTTTCCCCGATTCCTCCCTTCCGCTAT
>OMKY01075548.1:0-13886 GCA_900302395.1 Bregmaceros cantori | reverse complement strand
TAAAAATGAATGAATGAAGAGTTCATTTTGAATATTGACACACACACAAAAGAAAGAAAATGAAATGTAAATAATGAAACTAAATAATGGAGATCTGAAAATAAAGACATGATGAAATGAATATTTGAAAAGGAGTGAGAAGAAGTAAAACGTATTACTCCCCTTGTCCTTAAATAAGTTGCATAATTAGCTTACTTCCATACATATGTGAATATAGCTGCATAGAGGAGCAGGTCGTTTCATCATAAAAGTCAGGATTTGGGGTTCTGGGAAGGGGTTAAGGACAAAACAAGGAAACCTCTACTGATGAATTGGTTATCAAATTAGGTTGCGATTAATTTGGTAATGCTTTTTTTTACGGTACACTAATTACCATGTAATCACCTGGTAACTACTCGGAAGTAATCAATATTTACCAAGTAATTGCTAGGTAACTATGAATTTCTTGACAACCATCAGGGTATTACGAAGTAACAAGCAGGTAGTAATATTTATGATGATATTAGATATTCTGTGATTTACTCTGTAAATATCACTGCCGAGTAGTTACCAGGTAAATGCATAGTTATTAGCATACCATAAAATACAAATTTACCCAATTTGTAATTGCCAAGTAATAACCTGGTAGTGTCATCATAGCTACCATGTAATTACTCTGTAAATGTTGACAACTACCTTGTAATTACCAATGAATTACATGGTAATAAGCATACCATAATAATAATAATAATAATAATAATAATAGATTGTAATTGATTAATCAATGAATCGATTGCAGCACTGGATGTAAGGACGCTGAAAAAGTAGCAAAAAACACTACACTGCATAAAGTCCTGTCAATATTACATTCTGCATTAGCATGCGAATATATGCTAGTGTGATAACAAGTTCATCACACCGTTGACCTTGACAGCAAGTGGAATACCAGACAGAGATGACACATAAAAAAAGGTACAAGATACTGCATTTTAAAATTCAGAGTTCCGCCATTGGCCCTTCCACCATTGTTTTTGTTATCAGTGTCGATTCACTTGGCCCCCGACGGTAATTGAACCGGTGGCTATTCCCGCCGACGCCTCCCGACTGCGTTATCTCCATCTGTAGGCAATTTGAGTGAAGGCGGCATTGCGCGGCGCGCCCCATTAAGCAGCAATTTGGACAACAAGAGGTCAGACTTAATGGACTGGCAATCTCTGCTTGATAGACTCTCATGCATATGGAAAATAGGACGGAGTGCTGGAATGCACTGCATTCACCGTGCGGGGAGTGTTGTTATTATTATTAGTATTATTGTTATTATATGCTGAGCTTTGTCTTGTATTGAACATTGCTTGTGCATTTAACAAGTCACATTGTATAATGATTATTATTGTTGTCGTTTAAGGGTGTGTATTCGCGCACAGGCGAACAACTGCTGATATACGCACGCAAACACTCAAACATACCCGTGCAACCACCAGGGCTTGAAAATGAAATTACTTTAAAAATGTTCCGTTGCGAACGGTTCAGGCAGGCCTATGTTTAACGTTTTCGTTCTCGGAAAGGTTCCGCCACCAAAATATTGGTCCTGAACTGGTTTGGAACACAAAAATTCTGTTCGTTCTTTATATTGTGTAATGTTAAAATTTAGATATAGTTTATACAGAATATATTTGGTGGACTTCCGTGCAAATGTATAAACGTGAATACCGTGTTTAAAACGCAATTACATTCACTTCCTCCTCTGTCCACAAGATGGAGCCCAGGTGCTTGGGGCTTGATGACTGACAGTGAAAGTGGACGGAAATAGTCTCCCAGACATAGGATATGATGAAATATATAAAGAAAAAAACGTTTTTAACCAGTTTTGTGGATTTCATAATGTTCCGTTTCTGTTCCGGAACAGTTCAAGAAATCTTTTTTCGTTTCCATTTCTGCTCCTCATAAAATTCTGCAAAAAGAGCCCTGGCAACCACCGTGCCCATCGACAGACAAATCAGAATTAGCTTCATTCGGCGTGTAGGTTATACAAACAGTACACAGACATGGAATTTCACTTACAAAGAACTCTGTCGCGGAATCAAACATATTTGACACCTTCAGTGTGAAACAGACGTGCAGTATATGACCGTGAGGGGAAGCGAACTCACGGCGC
The DNA here is from genome assembly GCA_900302395.1 of Bregmaceros cantori. Lineage (NCBI taxonomy): Eukaryota > Metazoa > Chordata > Actinopteri > Gadiformes > Bregmacerotidae > Bregmaceros > Bregmaceros cantori. The sequence continues at coordinate 11,752 of OMKY01075548.1, read as the reverse complement.
TGCGTGTGCAGCGATCCAGCCACAGCAACAAGACTATGTATGTATCCCCTGTGCCACGGGGCCAGCGCTCCATGTGGACACACACGTTTACGTTTATAAACGGACAAGTTATGTACATGTACAAGTAATGTTGCACTAGAAAAGAGACTTGTTCCAGGTTGTTATTTCCTCCAAAGATGTATCTATCACAAAGCTAATACACTAGTGAATAAATACACTTCCAATAATATATATTGCTTGTTATGTTGAATTTGAAGCAGAATTCAATATAACTAAAAATAGTTTCACGGCATTATCACGACCACCAGATGATGTGACAACAATTTTGACATTTCACTGAGTAAATTTAACTTTAAACTAGAGGTATGCAGTCAGGGATGACTGCTAAAGAGATATCCCCGATATACGATCAGTAAGGATCTGTGAAACCCACACTTTCAACAATGGTAGCACGCAGTCGGCGACTTCAACCCGACTTTGATGAAAACAATGGGATGACGTCATGCACGCTGCGTCTACTTTATATACAGTCTATGGTTAAATCAGTGATACTTCCTACAATGTTGGTTCGGCCAATTGGGACACAGGCAAACTAGAAATGTGTGCAACGAGTTGCGTAACACGGGCCCATGCAATCACTTTTAGGAAATTACTCGACACTCGCTGTGGAATAATTTATCTTCCATTACAATACCCGCGCTACCCCCACTCACACAAGCATGGCATTTTAAGTGTTTCAGCACCGTGGATTTTCTCAAAGGCCCTCCAAAAAATGCATGTTTACTACCAGTGTCTGTCAGGATGTACTGTCAAGATATGCCACTGGCTCCCTATTTCCTATATAGTGCACTATATGGGGCGCACGCCATTTTGTAGGGGTGTCTGATTGCTGTTGAGTGCACTATATAGGAAGTAGGGAGTAGGGGATAGGGAATTATTTTGAACACAGCCACTGTTTGGTGTCTTAGGGTTTATTGAATAAGAGAAATAATATACATGTGCATCGACTCAATCGCTGGTTCATTGAGTTGAAATGTCTCTATGTCGGCTGAAGCGATTTTGTCAGCAGCCAAAATGCTCCGTTGTCCCGTTGTGTATTTCCATTACAAAGAGAAAATATAACACTTCCTAATATCACTGAGTCTGTAATATATGGAGCAAAAATGTCATGAGCCTGGTTGTAAAGTGATTAGATTTAAATAACAGAAAAACCTGTCTCAAATATGTTCTGACAATTGCTTTGCTTCAAATTACTGCTCATAGTGCAGCATGAAACCACCTTGAATTTAAAATATTTTAATTTAAAAAAATGTTCAAGTTCAAATGTTCTTGAATATACATTGCAGTGGATATATTATCATATTTTAATAAAATATATGGTAATGGAAATAAATTCAACTCTTTGTTTCATATAAAAAATGCAGAGAGACAAAAAAAAATGTAGATTCAGTGCATGAATATATAAATATTAAAAAATGCATCAATAATCTTTTTTATAATCAACCTGTTGGCTCTTGTAATCGAATCTTGAGGAGTGACAAGAATTTGCTTCGGTAACGTCACATTATTTTTGTACAGGAATCAGGCAGTACAGAATCAATTTGGAAAACACAGAAAGTGGAAAACACACTTAAATATGTTTTAAATGATGGACATGGGGTGGTGCCGGCCGAGACGACGGCGAGGGAACTGATGGGGAGTGTGGAGGGGGCTGGTAGCGAGGGGCGCAGACCCCGGGCCAATTCAAAGGCCGTCTTTTTTGTATTGTTGGTCAGTGGAGGATTAGGCCAAGGCTCTGTGCAGCAGAAAGGCCCCTCTAATTAAAAAGGATAAGGAGGCCAAAAAATAGCTAGAGTCGGGAAGGAAGCAAAGAGAGAGAGAGAGAGAGGGGGAGAGAGAGAGAGAGAGAGCAAATTTGAAGAGAGAGAGAGAAAAGAAAGAAAAGAAAAACTGTTTTCAGTGTCACTCCTGTTGCCGGACTCGAGCGATTCAGACTGGATTAACTTTACACTCCACCCCTCCTCCTCCTCCGCTCTCCCCCTTTTCGGCCGTGCCGCTTTCTTCCTCTCCCTCTTGCAGTCTTTTTAACTCCTTTGCTCTTTCTAGTTTGCGTGCGCGAGCCAGAGTGGCATATGATGGAGAGGGCCTGTGCACGCAAACAGACATTCTGATCTCATGGTCTGGATGGATACGCAGCCAACTTTCACAGTTGTGACTCTCAAGTTTCAACTAACGCTGCTTAAAAAGAAAATCCCAGTTTCGTATCTCTGAAATCTCCATTTCAGATTCGATTCAATTTTTTAAAGAAAAAAAAGTCCTACTCAAAATAAAACATTTTTAATAGGGCTGTTGCACGTGATGTCACGGCTTGGCAACGGCAGACATTTTGCTGGTATCACGTACGGTGAAGTATACGTATATTTATGCTTAAGGGTATTACTTACCAATTCACGTTCATTATATAGCGGCAAATACAACGACATAGTTATGCTGCCATCTGCTGGCAATTGATCACATATTGCCGTGGATAAATAAATATGAGAAAGACTTTTTAGATGGACAATGTTAAGCAAATATCGTCTGACCACGATCATGCCATCATAATGTCTGAATTTCAGATTTTGTAAACTGTGTCCATTTTTGAGACTGAAGTTCAGAGACATTGCTCACTATATAATGTCATGCATGAAATTACATAGAAAAAGATATATATTCACCATAGCGCATCATGTGACCACCCCTCTAATGGCGTCACTTTTGATGAAAAACAGAATCACAATTAACTTTATTGCCATAGTCAATATTACAAGTTTACAGACTAGGGATTTTTGTTGGTACAGGTACAATAAGGACACAGTGCAACACAGAACGCAGACATTGTAACAAGGGAACTAGGGTCTATGTCCAGGGAGACAGTCTATATACTGGCACATTGTAACAAGGGAACTAGGGTCTATGTACAGGGGGACGTCTATATGCAGGCACATTGTAACAAGGGAACTAGGGTCTATGTACAGGTAGACAGTCTATATACTGGCACATTGTAACAAGGGAACTAGGGGAGACAGTCTATATACTGGCACATTGTAACAAGGGAACTAGGGTCTATATACATGGAGACAGTCAATATACAACGCACATTGTAACGAAAGGAACTTGGGTCTATGTATAGGGGGACAGTCTATATACAACGGACATTGTAACAAAAGGAATTTGTGTCCATGTACAGGGGGACAGTCTAATATACACAATACACATTGTGCAAAAAGATTGCCGTTTCACCAACTGGTGGAGGAGTGCTGGTGTCAGAAAGTGGCTCATGCAGCGAGCCACTTTCATGTGTTTATATTATGAAAACCATTTAAAATGTTTAATTTATAACATATTTCCTTGTTGTATATGCATAATTGCATAATACACATTGTTTTCAAAACACGTTTTATCCGATTTCTTGATCAATTTGACAGTACACTTGATTTGTAACATATTCACTCACTGCAGCCCGAATTATTATATTATATACAATTTTACTAACCAGAAATCTGTGTTAAATTCTCTAGAAAAACCATTAATTAGTTCATAAATTAAATAAATCAATATGGAAGTTACTTTCTAATTACCCTGTGGTTTATTTTAAGTGATGGGAATACAATTATTATATTAACTTTTGCAGAGTCAACCATTTCAACACAAAAAATGTCACCTGAACACAACAATGTATGTAAAAATCTCCTTTCTACGAAAAAGAAAATATTATACTTTTCTACATTCTAAAAATATGTGTCTTCACGTCTTTGGCCTATGTGTTTTTTTTCCATACCATAAGAAGATCTACTAACGACAGTCAAAAAAATGAAAACTAAAATGGTACAGACATGTTACAAAATCCCAAGGACTCTCAGAAACAGTCCTTTAAGGCACAGTGCCAGGTGGGAGGAGGAGAGGAAGACAGAGAAAGTGATGGGAAGATAACATTCAAGAGTGGACAAGTTGCAGGCTGAGTGACACCATGCGAGTAGCCGAGAACAGAGAGAGCTGTTTGCAAAGCATAGACTGTATATAAGTAGACGCAGCATGCGGAACATCATCCTATTGCTTTCATCCTAGCCGGGTTGAAGCCTCCGACTGTGCGGTGCCATTGCTGAAAGTACCCGTATATCCGGAGACAAGGAGAGGTAGAGAGAGCTCTACGGTAAGTGAGAGAGAGACACCCCACACGCAACTTCTTCCAGGGGCAACTTCTTCCGGCGCCAACAACAGAGTCAGAATAAATGGGATCCTATGGGAGCTGAAATAAAAAATATTAACGCCAAATCTGACACGTTTGTGAAATTATGACCCCCCCCTCACACAATGAACCGTTAATTATCCCAACAATATACATTAAAACATAAATTAGAAACAATCTTTAAATAGGTTAAAACAGGCTGCTAAGATTGAAATATTTGTATTGGAATTCCCATAGGGCTCGAATTTCTGGAGACAAGGCTCCCGCCATACCAACCCGCAAGTAGGCATGGACATCAAAACGAACGCGGTGTCCATTTTTATATACTGTCTATGTTGCAAAGTCTTCAGTGGCGGCCAACCAAGACTACAGGAGTGATGATGATGTGTTTTCCTTAGGACATCTGTGGGGGTCTGCAAAGTGGAAATAGTTGAACTAAGATTTTTTTGCAACCTCTTCTTGCCTGTTCATTAGCCAGTTTAGCTTGTGTCTTGTATGTGACTTCTTCTTTTTTTTGTTATTTTTTGGGCGCAAGCACCGTTTTTTCATTCTTTTATTGAGAGAGATGGTGACAGGATTAAATCGGAAACTGGGGTGAAGAGTCGGGGGGAGACATTGCAGAAGAGGCGCAAGCACAATTTTCTCATTTAGTGTGAAGGGGAGACAAGAGAGTGGGTCCGTGGACATGCAGTATATGACCGTGAGGGCGAGTGGTCTCACGGAGCTGCGTGTGCTCTGATCACAGGCACATAACTATGAATAGGGGTCACTTAACAGCACCCAACCCACTGCGCCATGGGGCTGGGCCCGTGGGGGTGACTTTTTGTATATTCTATCTTGTCTTCAGCCTCTATTTGAGTATGTATATTAGTGTGAGTGAGTGGGTGGGACGGTGGCGTATGTGTTTATGTGAGTAATGAGGACATTTACTTGCAGTCTGGGTACACATACAGCTGCATGCTGACTGCTATTTACTGTCATCACAATCTTAAAGGCTGTGTGTGTCAGTATAGTGTGTGTGTGTGTGTATCAGTACAAGTGTGTGCACACGGCTGTGGATGTCTTGGTGTGTGTGTGTGTGTGTGTGTGTGTGCATGTGCAAATGTGCTTGTCTTGGTGTGTGCATCTATGTATGTATATGGTGTGTGCATCTCACCATATGTGTGTGTGCGTATGTGTGTGTGTGTTTGTGTGCGCGCAAGTGAGTGTGTGCAAGTGTAGAGTAGATATTTTGATCTGTGTGTGTGCGCAAGTGTAGATATGGTCGTTTCATGTGTGTGTGTGTGTGTGTGTATGTGTCTGTATGCATGTCACAGTGTGTGTGTGTGTGTGTGTGTGTTTGTATGATTGTCACTATGTGTTGTGTATAAGATTTCCCCCGGGGCATCCAGCAAATGCGACAAGCATCCCAACTAGGTGTGTGTGTGTGTGTGTGTATGTGTATGTGTGTATCTGCATGCATGTCACAGTGTGTGTGTGTGTATATCTGTATTCCTGTCACAGAGTGTGTGTCTGTGTGTGTGTGTATCTGTATGCATGTCTTAGTGTATGTGTGTGTGTGTGTGTGTGTGTGTGTATGTATGCATGTCATAGTGTGTGTGTCTGTGTGTGTGAAACTAGTTGTGTGTGCTGTGCCGCAGCCTATCAGTAGGAGTCCTGTTTTCCATGGACAAGCAGGTTGTGTTGTGTTAGTGTGCCCCCCCCCCTGGTTCCTCAGCCTGGGGGCAGTCTCCCTGCTGACTGTAGCCAGCTATCAGGCCCTGGGGCTGGGCTAACACCGTGCGTTGGCCACAGGAGGTTAACGAGCTACCAGCAGGGACAAGCTTCCCCAGATAGATGCATATTCATTCTAGATGTTTCTAGTGACTAATTAAGGTTGTAAATAAAATAGTTCCACATCGCTTCAGCCTTGAAGAAAGAAAAAAACAAAGCTAAAATAAATCCATCGAGCGGGTGAGAAGTTATGGAAAGTGCAAAAATTCTGCCATCCTGAATTCAGCCGTCTTGTTAGTGCCGTCCTCCAAAATCTCATCAGTTCATGAGCGTACCCTAGAGCATTAACACACCGAATCTGGGACAAATCCTTCCCTTCAAAAGCCTATTGCGTTAACACAAAGGATCTGCTGCTCCTCGTTTTGGGGGACACAAATAGTAACAGTAAACAATACTAAACATTATATCGGGGATGTCAATAAAATAGAAAAATGTAAAAAAAAATGTTTGTTTGTTTTTTCTTTGTGCCCTGCCCTGACGCATGTGTAGCACTTTAAGATTCCATGGAGTGTCAACTGTGTTATAAATGTAATTTTTATTCCATTTTTATTATTATTATTACTTACTGACAAGCCACTGAGGTGCAAGCTCGTCTTCAGCGGACACCCGCCTGCCTCCCCAGCGCAGCTCCAACCGATTAATGGGTAATAATTGATTATTAATCGGCAGTAATTGTTTCATTGTTTCGTCCGGCCTGTGCTCAAACACGTTCCATATACTTTGCTTCCAATGCCAGTCACCATTCCCAGCGTCATGGCCCCGGCCTTAAGCGCGGAAGAGTAGGCTCTTCTATGCTAATACTGAAATGGAAGGCGTTGTGCGTAATACGTGGAGATAATGAGGAAAAGTTTGCAATATTAATAGGTTTTATTTTTGGGGGTGCAAGTGCCGTTTTTCATTCTTCATTGAGAGAGATAGTGACAGGATTAAATTGGAAACTGGGATTAAGAGTAGGGGGGGGACACATTGCAGAAAAGCCGGACAGGGGATTTGAACCTGCGGCACTGCTTGACTGGGACGCGTTCTCTACCCACTCGGCCACCACTCGCCCCCACAATATTAATAGCATTTTATCATAATAATCATTCAGATTTTATAGAATGAAAATCCATGTAGCATCCTGGAACTGTAAAAGTAACTAACAAATAATTCAAAGAAGTAATTTAAATCTGATTACTTATCTAGGAAATGCAATGTGTTGGATTACTAGTTACTGGAAAGTTGATGAGATGAGAGAGAGGGTGAGAGAGAGAAACACAGACTAAATTTGAAATAACTTGGTCCATCTCTGGTTGTGTGATGTGGCATTTGGCCCATTGTAGCATAGTTCCCTTCATGTGTGCTTTGTGTCAGTTTGCCTGTGTGATATCGGTCAGGCTTGTTCTGGATCATATTATAGTTACAGATGTCCCAGCAGTCCCAGTCGGAGTCATTGATCAGCTAATACTGGGACCTTCTTCTTCTCCAAGCGTTTCCCTTTGTGTGGTCACTGTTGTGAATGAGCGTTTTCCATATAGTTCTGTAGTTGGCCATCTCTTTGTTGGATTTCCTTCCCCTGAAATCTGTATTTATGCAACCTCTCCATCTTGTTTTGGGTTGTTCTCAACTTCTGTTTCCTTGTATTTCCATCTCCATCACTTCTCTTCCTACGTGTCCTCCTCCAACTCTCCTTCTTAGGCGTCCGAGCCAGAGTCTCTGAGTCTAGCCTCTTGGATCTTCTTAGAAACATCTACCACTTTCACTGATTGCACTGATTTAAGGTCCCCCAAATATCCTCCACAAATGATAACTGAACACAGCAACGTATAATATAAATCGACCATCTCTTAAAAAAAAATTACATTTTAAAAAAATGTAAAAAAAAAAAAAAAAAAAAGATTCTAAAAATATGGTGTTTGACATCTTGGCTGTAGCTATGTGTTTTTGTAGGATGTCTGGAAGTCTGTAGGAATAGAGATGCCTGGTTGGACTGTCGATAATTACTGTGGAGAACAAATGCAGATGCGTTAGATTTAGCCAAGTACTTGATTTTTATGTGTTTTATTTAAGATTTCCCTCCGGGGTGTCCAGCAAATGCGACAAGCATCTCAACCAAAGCCTGAGAGGGATCGAGAGACCAGCGTCGCTAAAGAGTACCAAAGGGGCTAGAAAGAGTAGTGTTGCTCCATGCAGATGCTGTGTCTCTCAAGTGACGTGCCTTGCTAAACGCACAGGCAACCTTGTCCCAATAGCAAGTGTGCAAGCGCATGTGTGTGTGTGTGTGAGAGAGAGAGAGAGAGAGAGAGAGAGAGAGAGAGAGAGAGAGAGAGAAGGCCGGTCTTGCATGCGTGATTGTTGCGTGCCCCTCGCGCATCCCTGGCTGTGCAAGCATGAACATGCCGAGCCAGTCCTTCCATGATTGGCCCGTAATTAATGGGCGTGTTAGATCCTCGCGTGCAGGGGGAGAGCCCCGCATGGAGACTCCGTGTGATGTTGGGCCATGAGCACCTGTCCTACAGCATGTGTGTGTGTGTGTGTGCATGTGTCCGTGCAGTCTGACATCTCTGTTAGCAAATCAATACGCTCACAATACACTGGACAGACATCCACCGAGTCGCTGGTGTACAGTACATATTGTACATACTGGCGTCAATAAATGTTGTCGCCGCCTGCTCTGCCAGAGCAGGCACTGCAGATGGCCGACCACGGTCACGCCATGATGATGAGGGAGAGAGAGACCAAGACATTTTGTGTGTGTGTGTGTGTGTGTGTGTGTGCGTGCGTGCGTGTGTGCGCGCAAGACAGATGGACACTAATTTGAAGGTGGCCAAGTCATTGATCTGACCTTGACAAGACAATGCCTGGCCTTACGTGGGGCATTTTATTCCGTTTATAACTGGAATGAACTTTGTTTTTCTCAAACAAAACCTGGAACCTGCAAAAATGTTATATTCCAAAAAGTTATATAAATATTTTAAACAGTTTTCATTACATTTTTACCCAAACAATACACCAGTGGTGAGTGCGTCCTGTGTATCTCTGTGTCTATCATAATGGTTACAACCGATGAATTTTGAGGTTGACCATAACCAATGCCTGTGGCAGTACAGTTTTGGATAATTGATAAAATCATGCAAGAAGGCTGACTTTTTCCTTTGTGTTGAACACAAACAGAATCTTGTATGCCAATACTCTACGAGAGGTAGATTAACTGAGATGTGAGATTCAAGATTATTTTCATCCTCCCCAAGGGGGATTTGGACAGGAACAGCAACTTCCAATTCTTAGACACTGACAAAAACACCCTGTATCATGTCTCTGTGATGTCACAATTTCCATAGAAAGCCTGACTCTACAATATTTCTTGGTTTTACTGATGCTTCCATCGCATGTCGGAGATATCCCTTTAACAGTTGGGCCCGACTGCATACCTCTAGTTTTCCTCTCTTTCTCAGTCTCTCTTTCCTTAGAAAACTCCATTGTGATATGTTATACATGTTCTATACATCTGCTGTTGAGAGTTCACTTCTGTTTAGCAGTGAGCTGGAAAGGCTGCTTGAGTGAGTGAGATGCAAACAGACTTGACAGGATGATCAAAAAGGAAGTTTCTGTGCTAGACAGGACCTCAGAAACACTCAATGCCTGTGTCCAAAATCATTCCCTATCCCCTTCTGCACTCAGCAGCAAAAATACTTTTAGTAGTTTGTAACAATTTGTCTCGCAATGCATTATGGGTTATATTGCTTGGTCTAGGGTACACCGATGCTCAATACTTTACACAGTACATTGCGGGATACTGAGTACACTATATAGGGTACATGGAGTGGTTGGATGCACCGGACACAAAATGGTGTGCACCACATATGTAGGAAAGGTTATTCATGTCTAGGATAAAAAGGCAATATAATGATGACATGGAGAATATTTTCATGTTATGATTCCTGCTGGTAGTTATTATTATATTATTATCATTATTGTTGCTGCTGTTGTTATTGTTAGGTGAGTTTCTGCATCTGTCTATTACTCTGTTCTGACTCCTGCTGAACCGACAACATGCAATTCCTTCTTAGGGATGGATCTATCTATCTATTCATCTATCTACTACTCCCGAGATATCTTGAATGGAGTAATAGCAATGACCAGGGCTCCGAACCGGTTCAAGGAGCGAAAACGAAAACCTAAAACGAGCAGAATTTTACGGAATTTTATGAGGAGCGGAAACGAAAAAAAAAAAATTCTTCAAATGTTCCGGAAGAGAAACAGAACATTATGAAATCCACAAAACTGGTTAAAAATGTTTTTTTTTTCGTTCACTATATATTTTAACATATCCTATGTCTGGGAGACTATTTGCGTCCACTTTCACTGTCAGTCATCAAGCCGCATGCATTTGGGGCTCCATCTGGTGGTCAGACGAGGAAACGAATGTAATGACATTAATACAGTTGCTCTGAAGTTTGAACATCCACCCAAAATATTTTGTATGAAAACGGTATCTAAACGTAACATTGCACAATATAAGGAACGTTAAGAACGAACTAAATGTTTGTGTTCCGAAGCGGTTCAGGACCGATATTTTGGTGGTGGAATGGTTCCGAGAATGAAAATGTTAAATATAGACCTGCCTGAACCGTTCGGAACAGAACGTTTTAAAAAATAATTTCGTTTTCAAGGCCTGCCGATGATGGAAAACTCCATTAACTGCCTGAAAAGTTTACAAAATTAATGCATTTCAATGTCTTCAGCAATAAGCAATTTGGTCACGACTCAAAGCTAAAATATGTCAAAGTCTGGGCTGGGCGTGGTGCAGCGGTTTAAACCAATGCTCCAAGCCAGAGCCATCCATAATATTGTTGCTGTGGCTTAGATCACAACACACAGCACAACACAAGATCACTTCCCCTCACGGTCATGTACTGCATGTCTGCTTGTCCCTGCTCTCTCATCCCCCTTTGACATTAGCGCTGTCAATAAATTGAGAAAATTGCTCTTGTGCTGAAAAAATAATTCAAACGCAAGAAGAATAAGAAAAATATGCGGTCCTGTCAATCAACAGCTTGAGACATGATATTCAAGATTCAAGATTAATTGTAATTCTCCATATTGCACATACATGAACAGCAGTACACACACATTGAATTTTAGTTGGTCATGGAACAACTCTCTCAAGATCAACAGGTAATGAACAGGGTCAACACAAAAAGAAAGAAAAGCAGCACCTAAGTTATAAAGTGGTATTGACATAGAATCAGCACGTGTAACAGCATTCAGTAGCGTCACTGCACGTGGGAATAAACTGTTTCTTAATGAGACAAATAGAACCAATGCTAGCACAACAATAGTAGGGGAAGATCACACAGCGCTCTTATGGAACTACACCACACCAGCAATTAAATGAATGATCGAATGAAATAACAGTTGGCATGAGCCAACACACATTATGCTTCACATCTAGTCCAGCTGTTTTGTCATAACGTTGTGTGCACTCAAATCAACACCAGCTGGCAAGGCCTCGAGGAAACGACAAGTTTTTCCCCAAACATATAGGACCAATTGTAATAGAGGTAGGGTGAAACGTTTAGGACCAACTGTAATAGAGGGAGGGTGAAACGTATAGGACCAAGTGTAATAGAGGGAGGGTGAAACGTATAGGACCAAGTGTAATAGAGGTAGGGTGAAACGTATAGGACCAAGTGTAATAGAGGTAGGGTGAAACGTATAGGACCAAGTGTAATAGAGGGAGGGTGAAACGTATAGGACCAAGTGTAATAG
>OMKY01075183.1:4218-16557 GCA_900302395.1 Bregmaceros cantori | reverse complement strand
TAAAAGTAAAATGTCTTTACAAAAATAAACTTGAGTAAGATTACAAAGTACCGATACAAATATTGAGTACTTGAGTCAGTGTAACGTAATGCACAGTACTCAAAAGTATCTTCAGAAGTAAAATGTACTAAAACAAAGTAACCGCTTATGCCGAGAAATAATCATTTCTTGGCGTGTCGTGTTGGTGTAAAGGGGAGAGAGAAGTTGAGTGTGTGTGTGTGTGTGTGTGTGTGTGTGTGGGAGCGAGAGAGAGAGGTTGAGAGAGAGAGAATGAGAGAGAGGGAGAGTGTGTGTGAGAGAGAGAGGGGTTGAGAGAGAGAGAATGAGAGAGTGTGTGAGAGAGAGGGAGATTGAGAGCGAGAGAGATAGATAGAGAATGGGAGAATGGGAGAGAGAAAACGGGAGGGAGAGGTTGAAGGTTGATAGAGAGAGATAGAACATGAGTGTGGACGAGAGAGAGAGAGAGGGAGAGCGAGAGAGAGGGGAGAGAGAGAGAGAGAGTCGTCAGCCACCTCTCTATCTCCCAGTGGGCGGAGCCTGTGGACCTGCAGCCTCGTGAGGGAGACAACCAGCGGAGAGAAGTCCGGAGGGAAGCCGGGGAGAGCAGCGGTTACACACGCAGGACACCGCGGCATGGGGGAGACGTTTTGACCGCGGACTTTTAAAACCCGGGAATCTCGACACCAGGCGTTTCTGCTGCGGACCCGGGAAACTTTACCGCTACAGCACCAGCTCAGGTCACCCAGCTCAGGTCAGAGGTCACCGTGGGTCTGGACCTTCATAGTTTGTTATTAACGGATACTTTTGTGACCATCGGTGTTCAGGTCAATCTTGCTGTTGCATGTGACGTCACTGGTGGGCGGCGGCCATATTGCTACCAGCGTGCGGTTTGTTTACACGCTCACTGCGTGCCCAGAGTTTACAGAGACACGGTTCTAGAGAGAGCGAACTGTTAAAATGTGTAAAATATAAATAACAAAACATGTTAAAATCTAAGAAAGGTGTGGGGTATACCAGGACACTTCAGAAAAGGAGGCCAGAGAAAACATTTAGAAAAGATGAGCATTATAGTACAGTGAGTGTGTAAACAAACCGCGGGCTGGCGCCAATATGACCGCTGGTGCAACAGCCCTATTTGAAGGTTTGTGTTAATGTCATTCCTGGACAGTAACATGTCCCCCAATATGTGCATATAAACACTGTATGAACCAAGGTGGAGCAGAGTGGGTGGGTGATGTGGGGTATAGGGTATTGGCCTGGTGGGAAGAGCGAGTTGGATGGGGTAGGTGGGGTATACGGTATTGGTCTGCGAGCCCAAGATTTGGGGCTGTTGTCAAGTTGTTCATCTGAGCACCTGCGTGTCTTCTGAATACCCAAGTCTTTATGCTGAATACTAAGACATGTTTTCATTTTTGACGTTTTCTTCTTTCATACTATGTATCCTATCTGAATATGCGTTAATGATTAATACTAAGACATATGACCATTTGTGTGCCAGTAACTTCCATCAAAGTCTTCTAACTCATTAAGTACCAGCACTTTTCAAACGTCCTAGTGCCATTTTTTTTTCAACCTTTTGCATGTGTTTTAAGACCCATATAAAAGTAAGTTATTTGTTCTTCTCAACAAAGCAAACTTCAGACTTTCCTCTATCATCAGAAACAAAATTTAACTCATTTAATTGGTTTAAAAACTGTTGGAACGCATGGATCGAGTGGCGCTTTTCCAATACATCTTTCTTTTTATACTATGATCAAAGTGATTGTTAAATAATCTGCCTGGACAATGGATTTACTTCATTCCATTCATACATTGTTGAAGTCCAAGAAATTCCAAGCCATGTTCCTTTATGAACCACAGCTGCCTTCCCGCCACACACACCCCCACACACTGCTCTCCGCCCTCCGTTCTTTTAGAAATGTTAAAGAAAGGAGTGAATGGGCTGGAGGTGCCCTCTGTCAGCTTAAAGAGACACCGCCAGCTTCTCATGTGTCAAACTGTTAACGTGTGAAGGCAGTGAGTGGGGCAACGACACTGACTTCAGACTAGGGATGTTAAAATTGGGCTAAATCATTATTCGGTTACTCATTCATTTTATCGTTGAATCATCATCTAACGTTTTTTAGACTTTCTTGGCGCTGCTAGATAATATGGTGTGGTACCATGCAAGACAGGACTTTTAACTTGCTAGATAATATGGTGTGGTACCATGCAAGACAACACTTTTAACCTGCTAGATAATATGGTGTGGTACCATGCAAGGCAGAACCTTTAACCGGCTAGATATTATGATGTGGCACCATGCAAGACAGGACTTTTAACCTGCTGGATAATATGAATATGGTGTGGTACCATGCAAGGCAGAACCTTTAACCGGCTAGTAAACATGATGTGGTACCATGCAAGAGAGGACTTTTAACCTGCTAGATAATATGGTGTGGTACCATGCAAGACAGGACTTTTAACCTGCTAGATAATATGGTGTGGTACCATGCAAGACAGCACTTTTAACCTGCTAGATAATATGGTGTGGTACCATGCAAGGCAGTGTGTGTGTGTTGAGTGGTTTAACTTGTGGAAGTGTAAATTGGTTGCAGCCACAGTTCTACCTTCCTTGACACAAGTTTCATATCAGGGACTGCAGGCAGCGCCGTCTTCGCTCACCGTCCAAAGTCTGCTTCAATTTCCTCTGGGCCATGCCCAGCGCTGGGTTGAAGTTGCAGGGTTCTGACTAGGGTTGCACGGTTTAAAAATTGCGGCTTTACCACTATATATATATATATATATATATATATATATATATCATATTCATAGTTGCTGTTTTGTTCATTAAGGGGTGGGTAGCTACAAATTAATATTTTAAACTGCAATTTATTAGTAAAACGAACAAACGATGTTTCATCTTACGCACACCTTCAATTTAACGTCCACAGATAAAGCCTTTCAAAAACATTGCTTTTATATATATATATATATATATATAGCGTCCACACTGGAGTAGATTTCAAAAATCTCTCGTCCACATGCTGTGAGACGCCACCACCGGCTTGCAGGTGACGCGGGGCGCTGGAGTGGCTACGGACACGTTTGCAACTTGGACGGCGTTTTCGGATTAAATGCTCATTGGCTTAAAAAATTCCGGTGCCATGTAGACTGGCAACAAATTAATCGTCAGCGATCATCGAATCGATGCAATAATTTCATCTGGAGTAAGCCGTTTTGATAAAAGGTGTGTCCAATGACGTTATCAAATCACAGCGCACTAGGTGTGGTGTAGGCCCATGTCTTCAGTCGAACAAAGCCGCCTTAACAGGACGCTGATTGGATCGCCCTAACGTGGACTGCAGTACAGACCCACTGGACCGCCACGAGCGATGCACGGACTACTTGTTGCTAGGCTAGGCCCTGCCATGTGGGTGCGACGGCAGTTCGGAATGAAAAAATGCAGATGACCCTGAAAAAAAAAGCTCTGTAGTATGGACGCCACCTGTGTAGTGGTTTGAAACATCTTTCCAAAGGTGTCCGTTTTCTCGCCTGCCGGCGTTCCCTGGGAAGATCGGTTGAGGAGCGGCGTACGGCCTCAGATTCTATTTCTGGGTGCTGTCTGTTTTTTTGTGAGCGTGGTTGCATGAATGCCATCCTTTCATGAAGAGATAAGTGAGGAATCACGGCCAAGTTTACAGTTTACAGTGCAGCTGGTGTGTGTGTGTGTGTGTGTATGGCCTATTGGTAGAGCTGGAGAAGTTTCTCATTGCATTCCAGAGCATTGGCTTTTAGTTCAATTATTTAATAAACCCGTTAAGGGTTAACAGGGTTCATTAAATAATTGACAAACATTTTGACACTTTTTTCAGTTATTTTTTGGGCACAAGCATCGTTTTTCATTCTTTTATTGAGAGACAGCGACGGGATTAAACCGGAAGCGGGATGAAGAGTCTGGGGGAGACATTGCAGAAAAGCCGGAGGGATTGTGTGGCTCTGCACTGGCTCACAATCTGGAGTTGGTCCCCGGCTGCTGTGCACCCAGATGCCCACCGCTCTTTAGGGATGGGTTAAATGCGTAGTAAGAATTTCACTGTACATGTATGTACTGTATGTGTGAAGAAATAAAGTATCTTAATCTATCGTAATGTTAATATCCCACACAATTCAAATGCTCAATGAAGTTAGGATTTGTACAATTTGTTATATTCTAATAATGCTGGGAAGTCCAATTCCCCTTCAGTTTATATCTTTTCAATGTGTCTAATAAAATGATTATACAATTAGGCCTGGTTATCGGTTCAAATTTCTTGATTAATAAGGTCACGATTCAATTATTATTATTTTGCATATTGCTGGATTGTTGCTTTAAAATAAATACCTCCCTATAGACAAAACAGCCCCATTTGTAATTGTATCTGTGTACGTATAAGGGCGGCAACACAAAGAGAAGAATCTGAAAGTATTTTAGAAAATAAAAGTTTGAAATTCAAGTCAACACCAATGCTTTTGGCTCCATTACTTGCATGACATACCCATGGCACGGTTTCTGGGGAGAAAAAAAAACTCAACTCATTCATTTCATTTGATTCGTTATCTTTTGAGCAAGAATCAATTATGAATCGATTTTGGATTTATTACCTGAGCCGGAGCCCGCGAAGCAGGTTATGTTTTCAGCCGCGTTGGTTTGTCATTTGATAACTGAAGAAGTTGATCACGGATCTGGATGAAATTTTGCAGAGTTGGAAATTTTGGTGCATTTCTGTAGCCTATAAGTAACATACTAGTCATACTTCATTATTATTAATGTGTGAACGATCCCCGTTTTTCGTAGTGACGTCACGCATGGCCGTGTTCTCCCGCAGCTGCGTCTGTGGCGCATTTAGTCTCCCAAAGGGCCGATGCCATTTTTGCCCGGCGGTGCCATTTCCGAACGTTTCCTTTGTCTGCTCCCCATTTTTGCATCAGCTTATATAGCGCGAGTCCTCGACTAATATGCAATGTCTCGAGTTTGAACCTCGTCGCGATCACTTCTTTGTGTCTTTAACCTGCAAATTGCGCTTTTTTTATTTTTTATTTTAGACTAGGTTTAGGGGTTAGGTTTAGGGGTTAGGCACAGGTTTGCAATCTCTGAGTGCTACTAGTTATTATTTTTAAACCCAGCCCTATTATACATGAATATCTATAAAATGTAAATGAAAGTACATTTTGGTAAAAAAAAACTGAATTAATGGGGTCCTAGTTATGTAATGGGTGTGCTGGTTTGAGTCAGTTATTATGTCATCTTCCCGTGGTCCATACAGCTGCTGTTCATTATACCCCTTGTGAAACACTAGCTGTAAATATAGAACACCTCCCTCGCTGGGTCTGAAGTCAAGACAAAGGAGTGATCAGTCAAAGGTTATTTGGAATATTGGTTAATCTGACGCTTTTGTTGACGGCTAATTGATTGAATCTGTTAATTTCTTTCTTTAAATTTGGAATGATTATTAACTTGTAAAGTTATTGAACTTGTATTTTATGTATGTGTATCTATGTACTTGTATTGTGTGCCTTTCCCAAAAATAGAGCTGTCAGTATGTCTCTCGTCTCTCTCCCTCTCTCTCTCTCTCTCTCTCTCTCTCTCTGAGTATCTCTGTCTTCCTCTGTCTGCCTGCATGTCTCTCTCTCCATCACTCTCTCCGTCCCTCTCTCCCTCTCTGTCTTCGTCTTTCATTTCTCTCCCTGTCTCTCTCTCTGTCCCTCTGTCCTATTCTCTCTCGCTCTCTCTCTCTCTCTGTCTTTCTATGTCTGTCTGTCTGTCTTTATCTGCCTGTCTCTCTCTCTTTCCTTCGCTCTCTCCCTCTTTATGTCTCCTTTCATTTTCTCTCCTTTTGTCTCTCCCTCTCTCCCTCAGTCTGTCTCTCCCTCTCTCTCACTTTCTCTATCTTACATTCTCTTACTCTTTCTCTCTCTGTCTCTTTCTCTGTCCCCATTTCTCTCTCTCCCTCTCCGTCTGTCTCCCAGTTTCTTTCAACATGCGTAACACTTCCAGTCTCCAACATTCCTACCAAGAATAAAATTATAAATTAGGGTTGGGCCATGTCCACGTTTTCCTATCACGATATTGTGAATTGAATATGCCACGATATCTGATAATATTGACTCCGAAGCCATTTGTGGTCTTTTCCAGGTGGCACTAAAATTCCCTGTATGTTTTGAAGACGATATATAACACGGAACAAATATTTATTCAATATTATTGTTATATTGCTGAAGTCTATGATGCATTTAAAGTACTAGCATCATTTCTGGCAGGCCATGATATTTAAGAAGCTTGCTGCCCTCCCCTTCCTTCATTCCTAATTGATCCAGGTGCATCCCCTCAGCTGATTAACTCTCTCGCTTAGCGATTGGCCGGACAGCTTCGGCATGCCATGTAAATTCTATCCGCTCCTAAACTGCTTTTTTACTAGCCACCACCTTCCCCTGCTCCACCTAACCAAGAGGGAAAATGTTGTGTATAATGTGACATGTTCTCTTGTCACGTCACTTGGCTCTGTTCATGGGGGTTAACTATCTCACCCTGCGTGCTGGGGTGAGGATCCCCTAAACTACTGCTGCCCTCTCACCCTGCTTGCTAGGGTGAAAATTCTCTCTCTGCTGCTGCTCCCTGAATTAGTGCTTTTCCATGGTAGTCATGGAAATAGGGGGGTTCCTCCGAACAGAGCCATACCGCCAAGATAATTCTAATTTACAATGAAGAGTTGCTTCTTAATCTTCTGCTGTGTTTTTTGACTAAAATGGTTCTGACAGAAATACACTAGACCAACACTGTGCCAGTGGAACCTCTCCTGTGTTCACCTGTAATCTAACCTGAAGCTCCTCGGCTAAGCTGTCCTAAATGTGTGAGGACTGAGGTCCTACTGTCAGTGAGGACAAAGACTCGGCTCTATTGTAAGCTGCATGAGCCAGGCTGCAACCCACACCCAATCCTGGACTGTCTCGCAGCTTTCACACTGTTTGTGTGTCTCAAATAGTCAGATGTGGGTAGAGTATCCATAGAAATAAGTAAAAGTATTGTTATGTGCAAAATATTACTCAAGTAAAAGTAAAACGTAATCATCCAAATAGGTAAGTTAAGGTAAAATTTACTCCACAAAAAAGTTACTTAAGTAGTGAAAGTACCGAGTAACTTTCAGTAAAAAGCATGAGCACCCAAGAGAGAGAGAGACCAAGAAAGGGAGGCTGAAAAAGTGGGAGAGTCTGAGAGAGAGCGCCTGAGAGAGCGAGCGCCCGAGAGGGAGAAAGTGCCCGAGAGAGAGCAAGATATGACGCCAACATATGTGCGAACCGTTCTCAACTAGCGCACAGAAATATAGGTCACTATATTTCTGTGCGCTCACTTTTTCATGCACTGTCGCAGTTAACCATTGTCTCACCTGTGTTTTAAAGTAGAGGTGACATGTGAAGTGCATTATATTGAGCGGGGGCAATGTATGCGAGTGTCTCACTGACTGCACCACAGATTCTGCACATAAAAATGTAAATGTTTTAATGAGGTTTTTCTGTCGGATTTGGCATGTGGTACATTCATGTTTGGTTATAAATGATATTGCTGAAAAAGATTTGATTGGGATTTATTATATTAACCCTAGAGAGGTGCAATGGATCAAAAACCTTACAGTTTGGATTGTTCCTCGGATCCGGACTTACGGATCACAGATTCGCATCATCGCAAAAAAAGACTAGATGCTATTAGGTTACTTATAGGCTACACAAATGCACCAAAATCACTTGTTCCGTTCAACAACTCTACAAAATTTCAGACATCCAGATCCGTGCATAACTTTTTTCAGTTATCCTGCTGACAAACCAACGCGACCGAAAACACAATCTGCTTGGCGCAGGTGACAAGACAAAAATAAGACTGTGTATGAATTGTTATATTAGACACAGGCACCTGGCAGACTCTGGAAAGGTGCTGGAAGGCCGATGAACATAAATAAATTCACTCAGTCATCCTTGGAGCCGTACGCGGACATGACACTAACAAGCGGTTCAAGATGTACGATGTGGGGGAAAAGAAGGGAGTAGGGTTTTACGAGCGTCGAGCCGCTCCGTCTTTTAAAGTAGATATAACATTTTTGTGGGCTCTGCCAATACTCCAGTAACACCCCTTCCTGACTGACCGGCTAAAATCTGACGGTACAGAGACAAAACTGCAATCGGCGGCACTGATCCGAAGATCGGATCGGTGCACCCCTAGTCTTCAACACTGGCACTGGGACATGCCAAATTGGAAAAGAGTTACCGTATTTTTCAGACTATAAGCCGCTTCTTGAACAAGCAGCTTATGAGGCGGTGCGGCTATTCTGGAAAAAAACACGGATTTCATATGACGCCGCATTTAAGTTGAACGCCATCGATCTCGCAATGAAGCGCAAAGAATACTTCTTTGCGCTTCATGTAGCATGGACATCGACGTCACCCGGGGTGAGCATTATGCGAGCAGAGAGCCGGGGTGAATATTAGCGCAACAGAACAACACTGAACTCGCCGCATAACTGGTATGTTTTTATGTAGCATTTTGATTATTTTATTGTTTCTATGATTGTGTTTGCTGTTTGCCTGTGTTGGCTGCATGAAGGGTGTTACTTTCGTTGTTGTGGTTGTGGCGACTGTGACAATGACGATAAATATTCTATCTAATAAATCTATCTATCGATCTATCTATCGATCGATCTAGCTATATCGTTTTTGATTGCTTTACTCCTCGTACTCTAGGAATAAAGCAATCAATAACCTATCTGTTTTGTTTGGCGTTGTTCTGACAAGCAGCGTTGTTTTCGGGCTCCGTTTGGAGACTGATCAGTTCAGTTCTAATAATTTAAACGGAATATTAATATTAGTAAATGGCTGCGGCTTTTAGGCCGGTGTGGCTTATATAACTTTTTTTCCATGTTTTCTTAAAAATGACGGGGATGCAGC
The DNA here is from genome assembly GCA_900302395.1 of Bregmaceros cantori. Lineage (NCBI taxonomy): Eukaryota > Metazoa > Chordata > Actinopteri > Gadiformes > Bregmacerotidae > Bregmaceros > Bregmaceros cantori. The sequence continues at coordinate 7,605 of OMKY01075183.1, read as the reverse complement.
TTTTAGAGAGGTGCGCTCATTGGTCTGGAAAATACGGTAAATACAATAGTTGAGGTGTACTTCGTTACTTGCCATTTCTGAAGTTACGACCAGGTTGATATTCCAGTGGTGGAGCAACAGAGACTAATCTTCAATTTCCTACCTGTGTTGATATAACCCAGTGGGGCTCCATTGGAAACGTGTATTCCACACACGGTGACGCAGCTCTGAGAGTAGCTCCATCCCCACGTGAGAGTAGCTCCATCCCCAAGTGCAGAGTGTGTCATACCTTCTATAGATGAGTTTATGCTTCCGGGACAGGAGGCTGACATTTTGTTCCACTGTCTGACATGCACTTCCAGTGTCTGTATAGCAGCCTGTGTAAAGTCATTGTAGTGGACCGAAGTGGCTGGATTTGTCACACAAAATGCACACCGGTTCAAAATCCGATCACTACGGCTCACTCTATGACCAATTACACATTATCCACCCCGCTTCGCTCACTGTTTTACATAAATATTGATGAAATGCAGTCAAAATCCGACTTGAAGTTACTTACTGATATGGTCACTTATTCTTCTGGTCCAATGGGATGGCTGCTTCTACTAGTAGCTCCAACAAAACTGAGTAAATGGAACGGGTTGGGCAGATTATTGAATCATGCGTTTGTGGAGCACAGATCCGCTGTAGAACATTTAGGTGTGGAATAGCACACCGCAAGTTACCACCATCATTAGAATAGAAGTGTAGAGAAGAAGTGTTGAAAAATTGTCAAAGACACAGCAAAATAAATGGCACTGGCAATGGCAAATAATGAATGCGGGGTTAATTCACATGTGAACGCTACATTTTGAAATGTGGTTAAAATTCTGTTTTTGTTTTCCCTCCTGTGTGGACGAGCCATCAAACATGTCAAATGTTGGGTTACTGCCGGCGACGCAGCTTTCCGTCAGGCGACGACCTGAGTTGGGCTGCAAATTACTGCGACGGTAATGCACACTGCTGCGCCGGTCCTCTGCGAGCGTTGTGTTGCGGTGGACTGGCCTTAAAACAAACAATAACTGGGGCATTTTGTGGCCAGTGTATGGCACCTGCACACTGCTCGTCTCTTTTTGAACTCGGCCGTCAGCACGGGAAAGCACAGCGTCGACGCGCCCATTTATGGGGCAAACCCCGTAAAAATTATAACATGTAGCCGAACGCCACCCGGCGTGGTGTGTAGATCAAAGCACAAAGTCACAGACGAGTTAACATTGAATTTATATAAAGACATGTATGCAGATTTATATGAAGATATATTATTAGAACAAAGCCCATCAATGTATTTATTATATTTCTTTATTTAAAATATTAATATTATTCACGAGAGGTGGCAGATCAGCCCAAATAGGTCCCGGAACGCAAGGGGGTCAAAATAACGAGGTGGGGGATCCTGTTCCGGCTCAAATTAACCCCTGATTAAAAGTACAATTTTTTTTTTACCACTACGGCGCAGGTTTGCAATCTCTGAGTGCTTCTAATTACCTGTTGATCTTGATAGAGTTGTTTCATGCCCAGCTAAAATTCAAAGTGTGTAAATCTTCAGTCTTGTAAAAAAAAATTTAATTGATTTTAAATGTTTTCGATTGATTAATCGATTTATCAATTTCATCTTTGTCATCCATTGTATCAATATCAAATAAACACAGACATTTGCAACGTTTGGGAGTTAAAATGACCCCTTTAACCCTCAGGTGCTGAGGACCCAATGAGTCCTGTTGTGTTTCCATTTCATCTGAGCATTACTTTGGCTGTGAGCATTGTCATCGGTGCATAGGCTGCGCTTTCGACTGAACTTTGATATCACAGACATTTTTTTTTCCAATATTCCCCACAGTCCTCTTGGCACCCAAGGGTTAATCACTATTAATTAATTTGTCTTCAAAAACGATAATGATGTAACGTACTGGTAACTGTCAACGCATCTTTATTATTACACGGTCTGCTTATTATATCTTCATATCGTTGTATACGGCATCGTACTAACAGCTCCGTGTGGTGCACCTGTCTGCTGTTTATAGAGCCAGGGGTCAGAGGTCATGGGAATGTATTTAATGAACTTGTCTTTGGTCTTCAGTAATAACACTTGGCATGTTGCACATGCTCAGCTGTTAGACTAACAAGCACACCCTTGTGTATTCACAGCTAGGGCTAGGTCGATATTGACATCACAATATACGATAAGTCAGGCCCAAAATAGTGCGATTATACAATATGATCCCAATCGCCCCCGCCCACTCCACCCCCGCCCCTCGAGGCACGCACTCCGAGTGCTGGGGTTGGGGGGGTGGTCCCCGAGAAAAGTGCGGCCGGACGAGATTGTCATCATGCGCAAAGCATCTGTTGTTCCAGTGTCCGTGTCGCACACAGATACATCCAGCAATAGTGCAGGGGAATGTCAACATATACGGTTGGCGTTAGATCGGATACCCATCACGTTTAAATGCCCTGTGTGGCAAGTGTTGCAGCGGTTCTGCCATGTGAAATACTGGTATTATTTCGGGAGGCTGTTATTTTTCTTTAATCGACTCGAAAAAACTTTTATTTTTATTTGCTCAAACATGTGAAAACAGAAAAGTATGTTTTATATCCTATAATTTGACTTTAACTTAAAAAAATAACTTTTTTGTTATGTACATTTAAAATATTAGTTAAATCGACTTGATTTTATTGAAACTATTTGAAAGTAATCCAAAAGTAATCTGTTACGTTACTTTTAAAATTGGGTAACGGGATTACGTTACGGATTACAATTTTCAATGAGTAAATTGCGACTGTAACGGATTACTAAAATGTTCAACCCTCTTGCCGTTACCGAGTACTACCGTTTTTTGTTTTTTTTTACTATAATAGTCAATGAATTCTCATATTTATTGTAAATGTATTTACATCCTCAGATTGTTAATAAAACATTTGCATTGCAATTAAGAGTCTGTAGTCTGTACGATTATTTAATGCATGGAAAATCATGTTAAATCAGTCCACTCTACTAAACGCAACTACAAAACCGCAATGTAGAAAAAAAATGTTCACGTTGGGGCAAAACCATGCAGCTTTATTTAGAGATTTTTAACAACTTTTACTGATAAATCAGTATGTAAATAAATGTAAAAAAAAAATGCAGAAAATTCGGGACAGTTCGGGGATGATTCGGGACGGTTGTGAAAAAATGTAATTTTAACCCCTGGTCTGCACATAAAAATGTAAATGTTTTAATCAGGTTTTCTGTCAGATTTGCCATGTGGTACAAATTATAAATGTATATATATATATATAATAATATTGTTGAAAAATATTTAATTGAGATTAATTATATTAATCCAGGCTTGACCAGGCTTTACGGATCACAGATTTTTTGGATCATCGCTT
>OMKY01075178.1:5729-16464 GCA_900302395.1 Bregmaceros cantori | reverse complement strand
CTCCCTGTGTCCAACAGCGGACCATCCAGGCCGTGTCCAGAACTGATAGGAACCCTCGACCGATGCCTGTCCCCATAGGCCAGAAAGGCTACCAACAGAACAACAGTCCAAGTGTTATTATAGACTGTCCCCATAGGCCAGAGGCTATTACAAATTGTTGGGGGAACCTTCTAAAATCATGTATATGCCAAACAACCAGGAGAAATATTTTATTTTGTAACTGGAAAAAATATGGGTTCAAAGCCCTGGTGGAAACACACCTCCCATTCATCTTGTTGAAATGTGTTCGTACCTCCAGAAGACTGTCTCCCACAAGAGACAGCAGCAGAGGTCTGGCGTGGGGTCTGGTCTTCAGCGCTGCAGCAGCCTCGGAGGCGTACATGCAGGTGAAGTCAAACATGGCGATGTCCTCCTGGCCGTAATGGTTCATGGCAAAGTCCAGCCGAGGAAGCCGCCCCCCGGTGGAGAAGTCGGCCGCCTGTCGGGCGTACGCCTGCAGAGACCGCTGGTCCACGTTGGAGCGGTGGAGCAGGAGCGCCGTGTCGGCGTGGTCCTGGAGAGACCATGAGGAGCATCAACCCCATTATTAACGCAGTGTCAGCCCTTTTCAAACTCAGCGCGTCCCAGTGCCAGGGTCTTCTCAACATGAGAGTGTTTTTTCCAAGACCCATAGAAAACTAGAAACACTCAGAGTGCAAACCGGCACAAAGGCCCTGGGGTTACTGATGCTAGAACATCTAGAGAGCTATTATGTTACTTATAGGCTACAGCAATGCACCAAAATGTAATCATTGGCTCAGTTTGTTCGCGCTTGGTGGTACGTGGGATTATAGTCATAAAAATAAATATTCTCACGATCTGCCAGGGGTGTGGGGCGAATACAGGCCTCAACAGACACTCCGATCTGGTAAAGTCAATTTCTTTATCTTGTATTTTTAAAGTGCATGTAAGTATATTTATCCTGTACCACAGAGCGTCGGTCAGCATTGTTGTAGGAATTACTGTCGGCGCACTTGTAGCGCAGGTGAGCAGCGTTTGTGTGCATTTCTGAAATAATATGTTGACTTATAAAGATATAACAATTGTCAACTAGTATATATTCCAAACACAGGAAGTTTCATTAAACCCACCTGCAGTATGACGCCCTTCTCCAGAAGACTGTGTTTCTTAGCTGTCATGACGAAGTAGTGCGTGTCGTCCTTGTAGTAGACAATGTTCTCCAGGTCGATGCCTGAGGGACAGAGAGAGATGGGGAGAGAAGGAACGAAGTGATAATATGGAACATGTCAGTACGATGTAACCAGGGCTCCAAACCGGTTCAAGGATTGAAAACGAAAACCGAAAACGAACAAAATTTTATATGGAGAGGAAACGGAAACAAAAAGATTTATTCAACTGTTCCGGAACAGAAAGTGAACATTGTGAAAGCCACAAAACCGGTTAAACACATTTTGTTTTTGTTTTCGTTCACTACTTATTTTAACATATCCTATGTCGGGGAAACAATTTCCATCCACTTTCACTGTCAGTTATCATGCCCCATCTGGGGCTCCATCTTGTGAACAGACGAGGAAGGGAATGAAATGACGTTTTAAACCCGGTTTTCACGTAAATACAATTGCACTGAAGTTTGAAAGTCCACCAAATATATTTTGTATAAACCATATCTAAACTTAACATTGCACACTATAAGGAACTTTAAGAACAAACTAAATTTCCGGTTCAGGACCGATATTTTGGTGGCGGAACAGTTTCGAGAACGAAAATGTTAAACATAGTCCTGCCTGAACCGTTCGGAACGAAACAAGTAGAACTAGAATGTGCCAACGTTGCTCTCAGGTTAAACGGCAAGAAAACTGAGGTTCTCACCTACAACGTGCCTCAAACCCTAACAACAGCAGAAGGCACTGAGCTGAAAGAATTCAAGGACTTCAAGTACATGGGCTCATGGGTCAACTCAACTGAGCAAGTGAGAAAGGCACTTGCGTGGAAGGCCCTGAATGGAAATCAAATCAAAATCAGCTTCTTCTATGCGACAGTGAAATCCGTTCTCCTCTATGGCAGTGAATCCTGGAATGTGAAACCATCCCAGAAGAAGTCCCTGGACGGGTGCTACACCAGGATGCTGCGTGCAGTGCTCAACACCAGCAAAAGACCACATGTTACCAACAGAATCCTCTATGAATGAATGCCAAGGGTGATCGAGAAGATTGCTGTAAGGAGAATGACACTAGCAGTACTTGCCAAAGACGCAAAGCGCTACCAGCTAGCAAACTGGTCCTTTGGGAACCAGCACATAGGCACTGGTCCAGAGGACGCCCCACAGTAACATTGGTGGACATGCTCTAGAAGGAAGCGGGAGTCCATAGCACCAACGAACTGGCCAAAGTTACGGAGGATCGGGATGACTGGAGGCAACGAGGGAAGGTTTGTCTGAGGATGACCTAGAGAGAGAGTGCTAGTGGAAAAGTGTCTCAAACAAGGTAAAGTAGAGTAGGGCTAATTTATGCCAGTGTAGAAGGACCACTTTAGTATGTCACTATTTCCTGGTGACTTATTTTCCTCCGTTTCCTTCGATCCAGGGTCAACTGATTAATGCTACTCCTTTCAAGCTCCCTAATGAACGAAAACAAAAAACGGGAACTTTTTGGATTTTCCAGGGAACAGAAACCTGGACAGGAACACTTATCTTAAAATAATGGTAACTGGTTAATACCGGTTTTATTTCCCTTCCCAGCCGAGCCCACGATGAGTGCCAACATGAATTTAATTGCTTCAATTCAATTCGATTTGATCATTGAAGAAGTTGTGAGGTTGACCTGTTTCCAGACGCAGCTCCTGGAAGAAGGCCTGGTTGAAAATGAAGGCCACGCCACTGATCTCCTCCACCTGAGCTTCAGCCGCCGTGTTGCTGTTCTTGAAGTTAGCCGTGATGGCGATGGCTAGCTTCCCCCGGAACTCCTTCCGCTTGAATCCTGAGATTGACGTTGAACACAAAACTTTGAAAAAATGTAACACCAGGAAGTGTGTAGGTTTAATACCAGGAAGTGTGTTGGTTTACCACCAGGAAGTGCGTTGGTTTAATACCAGGAAGTGTGTTGGTTTAATAACAGGAAGTGTGTTGGTTTAATGCCAGGAAGTGCGTTTGTTTAATACCAGGAAGTGTGTTGGTTTAATAACAGGAAGTGTGTTGGTTTAATACCAGGAAGTGTGTTTCGTCGTCCATCGGCACCAACCACCACGTCCACCTCCAGCTGGCTGACGGGATGAGACTGCGGATGAAGACCGAGCTTCCAGCCTGTCTCTGAAAGACAGGTTTCATCTTCTCAAGTCTTTGCTAGGGATGTCAAACTTTGGTTAATGGATTATTTCATCATTATTTTGAAACCAGGAACATTTTGTATTTTCCAGGGAACAGAGACTAAACCGGAAACATTATTGTTTTTTATGTTCTGGAACAGGAACACTTATTTCAAAAAAATGGTAACAGGTTAATACCGGTTTAATTTCGTTCCTCAAAAGGATTGCACTTTGGGATAACTTCAAAGATAAAACAAGTATTTATGAAATCTACAATGCAGCAGTGAAGTATAAAACGTCACAGGACCCTCTGCAGTGTTGTGGGTTCGCTCCCACACACAACGAGGCGTTGGCTGTAGCGCACTACCAGTGGTTCTCTGTAGCCCGTTGTTGTGGTTTCACACCGACATATATTATATAGCATTAAACAGCTGACGGGAACAAAATGAACAGTTCCAGGAGCAATAATTTTTTGGTTCTAACCGGTTCGGGAACGTCAATTTATTGGTGGAACACATAACCGGAAGTGCTACAATTCCGTTTATGTTCAGAACGAGCCAATTGGAAAAAATATGGGTTCAAAGCCCTGCATATTCACAGCACTACAACACTGAGCCCAGACTGACTGATGTTCTGGAGATGTTCCGAAGGCTCCAGCAGTTGTTTGAACTCCACGTTGACGTGGACCTCCACGCCAACCATCAAGGCCACCTTCAACAGAACCAGCTGCAGCTGCCGGATACCTGCAGGCGACAAGGGGACGGTTTCTTTAGAAAGGTTCTCCTCCATCCACTTTCAGCTAGAACTCGCCCTCTGTCGTAGGCCCAAAACTCTGGAACAATCTGTGAAAACAAGGACTTTTGCGAGTTTCCCCCCTCAAGCTATGTTCTCTAGACTGAGAAACAGTTTCTTCTTCATAGCCCTGCGTACTAAGACCTCTAGACTGAGAAACAGTTTCTTCTACAGAGCCCTGCGTACTAAGACCTCTAGACTGAAAAACAGACATAACGGCACCAGAAGTCATATTCAGGGGAGAATTCTTACCGGAACTAAACAACAAACTTGTCTATAGTGCAGAAAATACTATATCTATATTGATACCTACTGATGTGGTCGATGGATCCGCTACAGAACTTTCCGTAGAGCTTCTTGGCTCCGAGCTCTCGAAGGTCGTGGATGGCAAAGGGCCAGAGGTGGAGCACGTTGTTCCGAGAGAACCCGTCTCTCTTCTCCAGGACCAGAACCCTGCAACCCAGCAAGGCCAGCTCCACGGACATCCGGAGTCCACAGGGACCAGCCCCGATCACAGCACACTGAACAGGAAGACACACCACTGAACATACTCGCTGATATAACACGGTTGTCAAGGTGAAAACTTCTACTCCAACTAAATGTGTAGAGGAAATGCCTTCAGGGTAGTTTTGTGTGTTGGGGTGAATTTCTCCTACTATGGCCAGTGCACACCAATGCAACTGCCTGCAACTGGCAGGAATGGACATGGAATGAGTGAGTGAATGAATGATGTCATATATTTGTTAAAACTTACGGTAGTTCCTGAACAGGCCTGTCCATTCATGTAATCCGGATGAGCAGCTCTTTTATCCAGCTTGGCCCACAAGGCGTCGGCCTGACCCACAGGACAAGCAGATGATGGATTAATTTCAGGAGACATTACAGTGGGATCAAAAACTTGAGAACTAAAAACAGCTGATGTAAAAAAAAATAAAACTGCAGCATCACATGCGTCTGTAGGGAATGGGACAAAGTAGGTTGTGTTGGTTAATTTTAAGATTCCCCCTGGTGATGCATCCAGCAAAAGTGACTAGCTTCCCGGCTAGAGCCAGAGAGACACCAGAGTAACTGCACGGGCTGACGCATGTTTCACTCAATACCCAAAAGTGTCGGAGAGGGGCCCGTCGGTCACTGGCCAAAGTCTAGGATTTGAACCCTCATAGTTGAATTGGACAAGGTAGGTCGTATAGGTTCATTGTAAGTTTCCTTCAGATCAGGAAACTGAGACAAAGCCCAGTTCTGTCCCTGCGTCCGCCGGGGCTGTTTTGGTACACAAGAGTAACTGCACGGGCCGACGCACGTCTGAATCAATACCCAAAAGTGTCTGAGAGGGGCTTCTCAAGTCATTCATGTCAGAATGTCCAAGTATCCACCATCATGACACCCCACCAACAACCCTCACTGACCACCACCTTACCCAAACAGAAACAATCAGCCTAACTCCTATGTCAGTTTTTGAGCATAGTCCAAAGCCATGATATTAAAATCAATGTGATTGCCTCATCAGTGGTTTCAGAACGGGATCTACGGACGTTTCGACCATAAACCATAACCCTACCCCGTTGTGTTAGGTCCCAGGGGGATGATCAGTCGTACACAGAGTTGCTCACCTTCCAGTAGTTGAGCCGTTGCTTGATCTTCCGGTAAAAAGGCCACTGTGTCTCTTCTGGCTCCGCCCCTCCAGTTTTAGGCTCTGCCCCCGGACACAGACCCAAATGCTCGCACAAGCGAGCGAAGGCACGAAGAGAGGCCTTGCATGTTGCAGCTTGGACAAACTGGTCAAACAACTCAGAACCTCCCGGACCCCGGTCCCCTGCAGGACCCCGGTCCCCTCCGTCCTCCACACCGACCATGGCTCTGTAGGGGAGTAGACACTTTACTAACGCATGGATTCACACTTGAATAACAATAACTTCTGTTCCAACATAAGGTGAAATCTACTGATTTGTTGATGAGCATAACAACACATAAACTAGACATCTAGAGTCTTCCATGAGTCTTCTACAGGTCCAAGCACCTCCTCACCCCGGATCAGGACGAAGACCTCATGGGCAGCTGGAGCTCAGCTTGGCTCTGGAGTTTCTGCTGGACTGACCGAGCTGCAGGTCACAAGATGTTGAAAGTTAACAAACGGTCGCATCCACCAGACGGATAAAAAAAGTGGGCAGTCTAGCTTTATTGGCATGTCAATGAGCATCATACATTGCCAAAGCATATAAACATATCATATTCAGCAAAATGTCAATAAATAGGAAAAGAAAAACAATATAAAGCTTATAAACATACCAATGTACACACTGTATAGTATCGGTGATATACATGTTCATTTCTAGCATCCGTACTGTAATAGTAATACGTCTTCATAGCAACGAACGTGAAGGTTCATCTCTCTCCTGTCCACTGGTTGTCCATCAGTCGTTCACAGTCTGACACATGTTGTGCTGCTATTACGGCACATTCACTTTTCTCTCCTAGGAGATATTACAGTGCTGGCTCGTCAGGGATATTCTCAAATTCTTTGTATTTCTGTGAGATTTTGGGGAAGTATGGTTCTCTAATGTCTTTATATGCATCACAGTGTCTTTCTCCCTCACTGGGTCTCTCTCTCTCTCTCTCCTTGTCGCTCTCTCCCTGTCTCTCTCCCTCTGGGTCTCTCCCTCTCTCTATGTCTGTGTCTCTCTCTCTCCCTGGGTGTCTCCCTTGGTCTCTCTCCCTGTCTCCCGCTCCCTGGGTCTCTCTCTCTCTCCCTGTCTCTCTCTCTCTCTCCCTGTCTCTCTCTCAATGTCTCTCTCTCTCTCTCCCACTGGGTTCCACAGCGTGGTGGAGATGTCTCTGTGAAGGTTCATTGTTGTTAAATGCCTCCCCTGTCCACAAACAGTCTGTTGTCTGCAGTGAAACAATACGACCCCACCATAGACTGTCACCACATAACGTCTGGTGGAGACGTCACCGAATGGACTCCTACACCTCTCATCTCTGGACTGGTTCTAATGTTAACGTTGTTAACATTAAACAAAAATAGCAAAATAAAACCCATTCTGAAATGTAAACTATATTTCGCAAACTACAATCTATAGCCCCGATTACATGGACACTTTTTTGGATCTGAATAAATTTAGGCAAATCAAATATAATCCCCTTGACCTGTATACATGGACACTTACCAATCGGATCCATATTTACGGTGCGTTTACATGGTCAGAGTATTTATATATAATATCTTTATGTATAATATATTCAGATTCATAATGAATCCTCCCCCCCTCGGGGCCGTTGGCAGTGGCTGTTGGCGGGGAGACGTACGTTCTGCCAGAGGGAAAACACACTGACGCCGCAGTTCTTGGCACAAAGGTATGCTCGCTTCACCCATTCTTTTATTTTTATTTTTTAATTGTCTATGTATGCAGCGGGGTTGTTAATAAAGTTGTGCGGGTCACATGACGGGAGGGTAAAATTATGAAGGAGCAACAGGGAACGCACTTCTGCTTCTTGGTGTCATGGTACAGGTGAGCTGCCAATAGATGGAACCAGTTGTTAACTTTCCTGATATAATCTAGTGATGGGGGTTTCGAGGCTTCTGATGCCTTGAGTGGTTCCCATGACACTCTCGATACGCAGAATATTCCATAGTGCTGACCTCTGGTGGTGGTTTTTAGGAATTGCATTGTGTTTCTTGTGACGTCACACATCTCATCAGTACATTTATTGTTTTAAAAAAAGCTTATAGGTTCAGTCTTTTGCAAGGTGATAAAAGTGGTCAAAAGTGGTCAATCTTCCCATGTGGTGCCCAACATTGGTCAGACTCATTGATGTGCTGTGTCATAATGTGTGGCTGTCCCTCTCAATGAAACCGAGTGGTCACACAGACATTCTGAACTAACATTCCTGAATAAAATGCAAATATAGATATATATATATATGCATACACACACAATAAGTAGACCCAGAAAAAGGGGAGAGAGAACGAAAGAGACACTCCTGAAAACTTTTCCGACACCACGTGACCTGCGGCGCTCGACACCAATTCATGCGATACTTATTGTGTCATTTGTTCGAGACGGTGTCAAGCGGCGGGTCTCGAGCTCCCCATCCCAAGATAAGATGAATATTATGTGAATGTCTGTGGGGCACACCGCCTGTGTGTGGGTGAACGTTTATGCAAATGTGGGGAAACGATGGAATTTGTGATTGAGACGGATGTTGTGTGACTGTGACGGGTGCAGAGAAGGTGTCTAAATGGAGCCACCTGGTGGGCGTGAGTGTCGGCACGCGTGAGTGAACGTAGCAGCTAAGGCAGGGAAGCATAAAGTCATATGAAGTGGGGGGTGCTGCATATAATCGTATGATGTCGCCAAATTCAGCCCAAAGGACCAAAATACGTGTTTCTCACTATTTTCTCAGTTGTTTGATGTATGTTACGGTACTGCGTCGACTTTATATCTTTAATTGATGACTCATTGATGTGTTATTAAATAACAGTTTATTATAACACACCTCATCATCAATAAGCGCGACATAACACTTCCATACCAGATAGTGCTTATAGTAGCGGCACCAGACACTCACGAGACTGAACTAATACTCCACTTCCTGCGCCCCTCGAAGCTATGGGTAAATGTATATTTATGTCGCTTTGTTTCTCTGTGCAGTGCAAACACCATCATCATATCTGTGAATAACCGGACCCTGTGTGAATCCTGTGCGCCACAGGTACCGATGTCTTTTTATTTTATTCACGTTTTATGTTTTGTAATTCTTTTTGTCGACTGTCATTATTGCTGTGGAATGTTTAGATCATTTTTTTTATATAGACAAGTTCTTTTAAACGGATGGTGGTAACTTGCGGTGTGCTATTACACACCCAAATGCTCTTGTGCAGATCTGTGACCCACAAACGTGTAATAATTAGTGCAATCCGTTCCATTTTCTCATTCTTTTTGGAATTACTAGTAGAAGCAGCCAGCCTATTTGTCCAGAAGAACATGTGACCACTCTGTGAGTAACTTCAAGTCGGATTTTGACTGTTTTTCATCAATATTTATCTAAAACGGTGAACAAAGCAATGGGGGTGATGTGCAACTGGTCACAGACCGACATCTAGTGGTCGTATCTTGAACTGGTGTGCGTTTTGTGTGTTTTGTGTCCTCCTACCTTGATCCACTACCAGATTTTACATAGGCAACATACAGGCACCAGAAGTGACCAACAGGAGGGCAGGACAAAATTACTCCGACCAGTGTTTCGAGCGTAGACCCGTCTATTGGGTCAACTTTCAAGTCGAAAATCACAACGCAGAGTACCCCTTGTTACATCAGACCCCTGTATTTCACGGGAAAACTGGTATATAGACGGTAGTGTAAATTCCGGGCACTGAACGAGTCAATCTGTAGTGATCAGTAGTGTTTCTACGGTGGTCCTCCACAGAGCCTGTGTAGCGGTGGGCGGTCCACACAGGTAATCCCCACCTGCGCCACAACACACGCTGCACGTGCGATCGACCCGCGTGTGTCCGACAGTAAACCCCCCAGAGAAAAAGCAGTACGCAGTAAATAGTGACAGTACAGTGGAGTGTGCAGTAAATAGTGATAGTATAGTGAAGTACTCACCGCAGATCCTCCGCACCGAGACATTGCTGGGAAGTGTGGCCGCCGACGAGACGCGTCATCCCTCTCCGCTCTCCCTCTCTCTCTCAATCCATCGCATGCTCTCTCGACCGCCCCGTCTCTTTCGCTCTCTCGCTGCATCAATCTCTCTCTTGACCACTCTCTCTCCTTCTCTCTCATTTAATCCGGTGCGCGCGCCAGTGGACGGCATTAGCTGCAGTGGGCGTCGGGAGCGCGCTTGGATCACCACGACAGTCTGTGGCCGTTTCTCAATACTCCACTCTGGTGTTCAGTGGCCGAGGACTCGCCATTCGAATTTAAAAAAGAAAAAAATTATTATTATATATCTACTACTAATAAAATATACTACTACAATATTTCTACTAATAATACAAATATTTCTACTACTACTACTACTACTACTACTACTACTACTACTACTACTACTACTACTACTACTACTACTACTAATAATAATAATAATAATAATAATAATTATATTATAATGAATAACGTTACTCAGTCAGTCTTACATATACAGACATACATTAAGAATATACATTAAGAATGCACAATTATTTTAAAAAATGTTTAAGAAAAATGTACCAAACGTTAACCGAAGAAAACACTAAAATTAGAGATACTCGTTCGAATTACATTTTTTTAATTTATAGAAAGGAATACAATTTAGCAGGAGTAGTGTTAACACCAGATATGGGCAGAGTATCCATAAATTACTTAAGTAAAAGTATTGTTACCTCAGCAAAATATTACTCAAGTAAAAGTAGTCATCCAAATAGTTACTCAAGGAAAAGTAAAAAAGTACTACACAACAAAGTTACTTAAGTAGAGAGAGAGAGAGAGAGAGAGAGAGAGAGAGAGAGATGACGTCAAGATATTTTCACCTCAAATTTACTCAAGTAAAAGTAGAAAGTAACTTGTGAAAAATGTACTCCAAAAGTAAAAAGGTACACCAAAATATTGTAACAGAGTAATTGTAATGTGTTACTGCCCATCTCTGCCTGAGAGTGATCTGTACA
>OMKY01075016.1:0-12871 GCA_900302395.1 Bregmaceros cantori | reverse complement strand
CTCCACTATCTACATTCGCACACTGTTCTCGACATCAGCCCCCACCCCTCTACCCCCACACTCCTCAGCCTGTACGCATGCTGAGCTGTGAGGTCCAGCGGGGGGCATTCCTAGGGACACCGCACTAGGGACAAATTGATTTTTTTTCCAGGTACAGGGGGTGACCCCGTCCCGGATAGGACTTAATCGTCACTGTGGGAATGGGACTTTAGACACTTTACAGATGACAAACTGGAGGTATGCAATTTTAAAAATGCATCCTACGCAATGATGAATATTACAGTAGCATGATCACAGCCACTAAAATGGAATGAAACCCTAACCCTACGTGGACCCAATGAGTCCTATTAGCAACAAAGGGTTAACTTTGGAATATTATGAACATTTTTTTTGTGCTTCAACTGCAACTCCAAAATGTTCGGCGTTTCATCTACGCATGTCTACTACCCATGCATTCTCAATAAGTCTTATCCTCTGTTTGCCATCATCATATCTATCTGTCTAGCTATCTATAGATAGATAGATAGATAGATACTCCCACTAATTGATCTCTCTCCATTCGAGGTGTCACTATTACTAACACAGGTTTTTTTTGTTGTTTTGAGAAATAATTCTAGTGGTCTGTTGTTGTGTAATGTTAATGAAGTGTTTTACTTCCTCCTCAGCGGTGCTAATTACACTTGGTTTGCACAGAGACGTCATGATGGTTTTCATGTCCGATCTTAAGCTTTGGAAAATATAAATCTTAGGAAGCACTGCTCTAAAAATACAACTAATGAAGTATTTCTGTTAATTTCCATCTGCGTAACGTCTGTGTGTCAGCTTCGACACCCGTTTATCAAATTATATCTAAACATTCCCGCTCAGAGCGTAGCAATTTCTGGGACAGAAGCGTGCCAAACCTGGCCAGAATCCCTCCCAGGGCCGACGGAGAATTTTCCCTTTTATTTAAAAATAATGACCCCGGCAGCAGCCGCAAGGCCGTGGGTTCACCAAAGCGCAGAAGGACTTGGGAGCGGGGGCCACATGGAAAGTGTTGGAGGTGTCGGAGGGGCAGTAAGAGGGGCAGTAAGAGGCGTGAAGCTGGCGCTGCGAGCGCGTGCGAAGCCGGCTGGGAGCGTCCGCGCTGCACTCCGGCGGCGAGGCTCGAGTTTACATTGGAGCTGCACCCAGCCATACCGACACGCGCGCTGGAGCGGCCACTGTTCAGAACTCACCGTAGTGAATTATTGAGGCAAACTGCAAAGTTGCCACCAGGGCCTTACAGCAAGTGCATTTTATTCCAGTTATTTTTTTCAACATTTTCTCATTTTATTGACAGCGTTAGGGTGAGTTGGGGGATGGTAGAGGGTCCCCGTTAGGGTGAGTTAGGGGATGGGAGAGGGTCCCCGTTAGGGTGAGTTGGGGATGGGAGAGGGTCCCCGTTAAATCAGATAATTTTTTTTTGCACATTTTTTTTGCCGTTATGTAAAGTTTGAATCCCAAAAACGATTCACTTATTTTGTTGGGGTTAGGCTAGGATTAGGGTTAATGTTAGGGTTGGGTTAGGGTTAGGGTTAGGTTAAGTTTAGGGTTCATGTTAGGTTTAGGTTTAGGTTGAGGTTAGGATTAGGGTTAATGTTAGGGTTGGGTTAGGGTTGGGTTAGGGTTAGGTTAAGTTTAGGGTTCATGTTAGGTTTAGGTTAAGGTTAGGATTAGGGTTATGGTTAGGGTTGGGTTATGTTAAGTTTAGGTTATGGTTAGGGTTGGGTTAAGGTTAGGGTTAGGGGCATGTAGTAGGAAATTAGGGATTTGTGTCCATATGTCGCAGGGCTAACCAAACCTATGAGAGATTTGGTTGAGTATGCTAAGTCGCTGCTGATCCAACACATGGGCAAGGTGGACAGACTAACTCTGGAATCTGTCACCCCGTAAATGGTCCAAACCCACACTGCTCTACCCTTCACACTGCTCTACCCTTCACACTGCTCTACCCTTCACACTGCTCTACCCTTCACACTGCTCTACCCTTCACACTGCTCTACCCTTCACACTGCTCTACCCTTCACACCGGCAAGTTTTTCATACAATGCTGATGTTGTTCTTGGAGCGTCTCAGACTAGGTAGACTCAGGCTATTTTTTAAAAATTGAATAATCAGATGTAATTATTACATCCCTGAAACGTGGTGTGTTCCATGCCACTGGATGGCATGGAACAACTGATCAACAGGTAATGAACAAGGCCAACATAAAAAAGAAAAGTGCATAAGTTATAAAGTGGCATTGGCATATAATCTACACACCCTCTGAGTTCAGAAGCATCACTGCGTGTGGGAAGAAAGTTTCAGTGTCGAGGTCTTGTGCATGAAACTCCAACAAAACGGACTGATTCCGTGTATGTCCGTGTGTACATCTCACTTTGTATCGCATTGCATCAGCGCTACTTGTTATACATATTATGTCTGCTTGAATGCCAGAGTTCCCTGATCCAGGATGTTGCAATCCTCAACAATGATGGATGCTCTTTCTTAGCGTTTTTTTTTTTTTTGGATGAGGGCCGTTCACAGCCTGCTGTTTATGTCCACATTTTGAGACACTGGTGGGGTGAAACGGGGGTGAAACGGTCACATTCAAATCGACTGCTGCGAAACAAGACTCCGGCACCCGTTTTCACCCGCGTCAATAGGTCTGCTTAACACTAATGTATTGGATCGCTGATGTGATTTAATCTGTCGTACTTCCTTTATTTAATCTCACCTAAATGATCAGATAGCTTATTTAGTTTTATTGATTACTTTTATTATTGTGTGTGTGGTCTGCATTGCAGTGTATCATTTCAGCATTATAACTCATCGCTCAGTTTATTACATTGTCATCTTTCATCGTTTAAAGTGGTTTGCGGGAGTGGTTGTGCTACTGCTGTTTCTATGTCATGGCATACTGTGCTACATTGTATCTATGATGTCTATAGTGCACTCTGCCCAAGGCAAACGTCCCAAACGACAACAAAAGTATATTTGATTTGATATTTATGCTTTGATACTTGACTTGGTGAGCCACTCATGGTATTGGGTTATCCCGCACTCCCATGATGCATTGCATGACCGTTCTTCCTCTGCAGTACTGTGCATTGCGTGTGTAATTGTATCCCTGACAAACGGAGCATGGAGGATATAATGGTTTTGTGCGTGCCGCATCCACTGCAGCAGATCCTTCGTGTTAACGTAATCATTTTCGAACGGTTGGATGAATTTCTCCCAGATTCGGTGTGCAAATGCTCTAGGGTAGGTTCATGAACTGATGAGAAGGATGAGATTGGGGGCCAACACTTACACGATGGCTCAATTCAAGATGGCCGAATTTTGGTTTGGTCCATAACCTTTGACTGGGTGGATTGATTTGCCCCAAATCTCTTTGGCTTTGATGTCACAATATTTTTTTGGTTTTAAGAAAAAGCATATACATTTATTATAATGCATAAAATATTTCAAGATGGCAGACTTTTTCCTTTTGCGTGATGACAATGGCACAAGAACTTGTATGCCAACACTCCGGGAGGCAGCCTGTACAAGACCCCTGTGATGTCACAATACCTACAGAAAACATGGCTCTAAAATATGTTTCATTAATGCCTCTATCGCATTTCGGGGAGAACGGAAGCGACCGCATACTTCTAGTTACTTGCAGCAACCCCTAACGGTCTCTCGCACTGACAATACTCCCCGCGGAGAGCGAATTCACGCGGGGCGTTGTGCTTGTCACGGTGAAGGCGAGGCCGTGGGTGATCTCATGGGCAGACGGACCCTGAATAGTTTGTTTATTAAAAGACGTCTCCTTCGGCGCCGAGCTGTCGTGTAACTCATCAGGCCCGGCCCGCTGCGTGTCGGGCGCTTCACGGACTCCTCCGAGTTCAAAGGAGTTATGGCGTGTCGGGAACAGTCCGGGAACATGACAACAGTGTGAAATCCTTTTCACCCTGCCACTCGGACACGGAGAGCAAGTCATTCCTTATCCTATCGGTGCGTTGGTCAAGGGGTGCTCTTTTTACCTTTTTACCCCGTTGTACAGATAGTTGGGGATTAGACTTTAAATGTTTTGAGGACAGTTCAGGTAGGGTGGATTGTCCTAATGTGGGCCACTGCCTAATGTTAGACATCTAAGCTCCAGTGTCTCTGGCTCCTTCCTAAACTAGTGAATGTCAGTGGAACTATGGTGAAAGCAAACTATGGTAATGTGTCTAACATTAAGTTAAACTGTTCAACACTACGTTTCATTGTAGGGTGGATTGTCCTAATGTGGGCCACCTAAGTTCCAGTGTCTCTGGCTCCTCCCTAAACTAATGAATGTCAGTGAAACTATGGGAAAAGCAAACGATGGTAATGTGTCTAACGTTCAACTGGTCAACACTACATTTCACTGTCACGTTATTAAGCAACTGACTGACCCACAATAGGAAGTTGCAATTCACCCTATAATCACTAATGGCACAAGGATAGTCCACACTCTATCATTATGATGTGCAGGAGTAACTCCTTCTCGTCACCGTTTTCGTTCTTCTCTAGTGTGAACTGTGAACGTAGCCAGTTACATCAGATTTGGGCAAAATGCCCGTGTATTGCATGTTCTACGAGACCATAACCAGTATTTTGGTGATCAAAGTGTTCGTGTGTCTGAAATAATGTTTTAGAATGCACTATGCAGCATAAACACATCAGTACACACAAATTGTACTTGCACTTGTACCCTATCAACTCCAACTCCAGCATTTACATTTTTCGTTTTAGTGTTTAGTCATAGGTACGTATGGTGCCTGTGACTTAGTACACACTGCCCTTGCTGCAATGTCTTCCCCGATTTCTCTTGTCCCAAGGAAAAATAAGTTATTGCTGATGAAATGAAGTTATTGCGTTAACACGAGGGTTCTGCCGCGGCGGCGCACACAAAACCATTACACTCCAGTTGCTCTGCGTTTCGGGGATGCAATAAAGCTGATTATTCTCACACCCGCAGTGTGTCAGCTTATAACTATGTGAGCGCTCCATCTAAAGCTGAATGACGGAACACGTGCAGCTTATAACTCATGCAATCATTGAATTGGGAACTGGGGATACTCTGTGCCGTGTAATTGCTCATGTTGCAGCTAAGAAAAATAGCCCTTGAATGGCCGTCTGATTATACATTCATTCAGTCATCTTGAAGAACCCCAGGCCGGCTGGCTCGGCCTTGGAGCAGGAAGGGAGTGAGGGGAGTTCTTGGAGACACTACGAAACGATTCCTTAACATGAGTGATACATGAAAATAAGAACAATAAAATAACAATACACTGGCTAGGAAGGCAATCAACTCAGATTTTGTGTTGATCCATTGATGTGTTGATTCAAAATGTGTACATTCGATTTAGAAAACGTGGACATAAAGCTTGGCTATACTTATCTAGATGTTCATGAGCCCACAAACATGGGGCCGAACACCAGAACTACAACAAGTTTTCTTAGAATTCACGCCAACCTCCAAAATGGACCTCCAAAGTCGGTCACCGTGGCCGTTGGTTGGTAGCGCCCCCTGAGATCTCGGTAAATTCTTGTTTGAATTGAAAGCGGCTGATAAACGTTAGAGCATAGCTTCTACAGTATACATAAACATACATTTATATGAATAATATTTTCAAATATTACTTCAAAGTGTGCTGCATAGACGTGCCGCTGTGCGGAAATCATAGGGTTAAGCAACAACAATGTCTGTGCGTAGATTTGTTGGTGGGACAATGAGGTCACAATGGAACGGTTCAACAGGAAAAGTGTCATATCATGTGATATCATTGGAGAGAATGGAGCCATTAGTGTATGTTTCTATTATGGATATTAACGGGTTCTCTGAATATACCATCAGCGGAACTTCTTACAAAAAAGTGTTGTGTTTCAGGCATTGATGTGGCTGAGCAGTTTGTCTGCGCTTCTCGCATGTTGTCGAATACTTTTTGTTATTTTCTTCCTCAAGTCGGGTCAGTTGTGCATGTTTGGACAGGAAAGGGAAGACGCCGTCCTTGTAAACGTTAAGCAATTGACACCTTGACTCCTCTAAAACACAGCAGGTTCTGCAAGAGGCTGAGCCAGCGCGCGAAGAGACGAGGAACCAAATTGACCTTTTTTGGCAACACATTCCCCAGAGATTGTTTCTCCTCACCCCTTCTGATCGTTAGCGCTAGACCCGGTGATTCAATTTCCCTACAGGGATCAACAACCTCTGTCTGTTTATCCTATGTAAGGTTTTTGTACAGTAGAACAAGCTGAACTGACTATGCAAAGAGTCTGGGCTAGATGCTTTCTATTTTTAAAGATACAGAAAGAAGATTAAAGGTACTTTGTTCAGTTGCACATAAATGTGTAACAGGTGTTAAAACGGTCATATTCAATTTTCTTGATACACAGTGATTGAACCAATACACTGCCCTGCTAATTACTGTAGGCCACTTGGTAATTTCACTGACCCATTTAATTTTTTTCATGTTATGGCAATCCCCCTAACTGACGCGACCCCATTCATGTTAGTGGCGCTGTGTCTGGCGCAGCGTCCGCAGTGTCGCGAGTTCGACTACGCTCGTCGACTTGTCTGCAATGTCTCCCCCCCGATCTCTTCAACCCAGTTTCCCACTAATCCTATCCAATAAAAATGGAAAAATGGCGCTGACGCCGGAAAGAATAACTTTTAAGTAACCCAAACCGTTTTCTTTGTGGTACCTTCCTTGATAAGCTAACTGTAAAAAAAACGAAGCTATCTGGGAAGTTGACTTTGTAAGCCGTGGAAAAGCACACTGATTCTCAAGGATTTAATCCCCCCCCCACCCCGCCCCTGCCACAGCTGGGTTGGAGGTTGTGGAAAGGGTGTGACGCATTTCGGTCGAAGTCAGCATTTCCATTTTTAAGTGCGTCCCAGTCTCCGAGGGTGTCGGCTCGAGCTGCGGCTCTCTGTTCTCGTGCCCTTTTCCTCCTTATTTTGCTCAGTCAGTCTTTGTGGGTTCAGGGACTCCAAGCCTCTTCCCGTGATTCTGCAGAATCAGAATCGGTTTTATTTGCCATTTGCACATACATAGGAAGGGGTAGAGGGGCACCGGAAATGTTCTTTGGCGTTCTGATGACGCCCTGCAGTCTGAACTTATCGAGTTCAGTGGCGGACCCAAAACAAACGTTGACGGAGGTGCAGAGTAACAGACCGGATAATAGCCGTGTAGAAGATTATCAGAAACCCCGTGCGGCTGCAGGCCAAGTTTCCTCAGCGGCCGCAGGAATAGCAGTCTATTCTGAGCCTTCTTCCTAATATTGTCAACGGCTGTGTCCCAAATTGCTCCCTATTCTCTATATAGTGCACTATATGGGACACTCCTCCATTTTGGTAGGGTTGTCCGAAAACTGCATGCACCCTATTTAGTGCTCTCAAAGTATCCCACAATGCACCGCAAAAAGAAGTAAGCATCGATGTACCCTAGCCCAAGCAATATATCCCACAATGCATTGGGGGACGCATTAAAAATGACCCAAACTAACACAAACATGGCGTGGTGGGAGTCAAAAGCGACCAACCTTGGCAAATAGTTATAGATGTAAGTACGTTTGAGGCTGTGTGTGGTCCACTTCATATACTGTGCTGCTATTAAACTCTCGCAAGAGCAAGGACACCCAGAGGTCGAGTAAATTGGTGATAAGGCCTAGACTTCTAGTACTCTATGAGTATGTGCAGCGTGAACATTGTGAATGAATGAATGAATGAATGAATGAAATGTATTTAACGACAGACAGTACAGAGCCATTAGTCACTTCAACATGTTACACAGCAATAGAGATGGCATTCATTGCAATATGTTACCTGTGTCGTGAGAAGATGGATATACACAGGATTAGCAAATTGCTAGATTACACCCGGCTGTCGATGGAGCCCCCTGGGGGGGGCTCGTTGATTAGAGTTCATATAAGGCGCAAAATTGTGTCTGAATAAGATTAATGAATGAATGAACGAATGAAATGTATTTAACGACAGACAGTACAGAGTCATTAGTCATACCAACATGTCACACAGCAATAGAGATGGCATTCATTGCAATATGTTACCTGTGGGGGCTCGTTGATTAGAGTTCATATATATCGTATGCGCAGCGGGGACAGTTCTGTCCCCTTAGTGTAGCGGGGAGGGGGGTGGCTCGTTCGAGGCGTTAGAGCGCGGTGTGAGGGGCAGTCGTTGAGTTAAGCACATTGCGGTAGGTGTTTACGCAGTATCTCCTGCGTAGTGGATAGGTTCTGTTGAGTTTCGGACTCAAACTTCCCGAAGGCACGCAGGAAGGAGTCGAAACGGGCGTCGATACGATCGCCTAGATCCTTGATTTCCTCGTTACGGTCGGGGTTGGAGTCCTTGGTGGAGAGGGTTGTCGACCTCAGCATACGATTGTTTTATTACCACAGTTAGCAGCGCTACTTTTCTACTACTACTAACATTACTATATTATGCTACTAATATTGTATTGTTCTTTACAACTTCCATTACTACTATGCTGCCTGTTATCTTTTCCGCTACTACTTCTGTGTGCTGTGCTATTACTTGTTGTACTCGGGGGTTGTTGTTTTCTTGCACAATTTGGCAATAAAGTTATCCTGGTTCAGAATGGGGAGAGTGCATGCCGACTCGCACGGTTCCCGGCGATTCCAGTGCCCCCGTTGGCACCGAGGCCTGTGATGCTACGGGCGCCAGACTGTGTCGGGGAAAAGCGTTTTGATGCAGGTCAGCCAGACGGCCAGAACCCGTGAGAAAGAGTCTGGTGGTCGCAGTGTTCTGTCTGTGGATAAACAGTGACCATGCAGAGGAGGAGTTTGGACAGAGAGAGAGAGAGAGGCGGCGTCAGCTGCTTCTCCACACGCTAATTAGTCATTCAGAACGTTTTTTTCGGAGGGGGGGGCATCTTGTTCCGATGTTCACAGAGGCGTTCTGTGAAGCTCCGTGGCGGAGCCTGGGCCGGAGTGTACATTAGTCAGCTTGAGTGGTTTTATAGTCTGTAATATGTGTGCGGAGGATCCGCTTTTTTTGGTGTAGCCGCAGATGAAGTTGGGCTTGCGAGAAGGCGGATGACGGAGTGAGGCACAGATCGCGTAGTAACGAGTGTAATGCCCGAGAACGTCACCAGGGATGGGTATAATGGGTCATTTTGAACTCTTTCCGTGCAAAACATCACAAAAAGCATCAATTTAAATATATGCCATTTCAAAGAAATGACAGTTGATATCTTCGTCTCTACATATAAACTGTTGATTAGCTTTGTAGTGCAGTCGGTATGACCACTTCAGCCAGCCCCATACACTCTTGTGCCTGTGGCGTAGTCTAACAGTGCACGCAGCTGTCGTGAGATCGAGTCCTGTCTGCGCCATTCATTTGCTGCTGGTCTGCATCCCTGCTCTCTCGCTGGGAAATAACCTAAAAAAAAGGACAAACAGAAAGCATAGCTCTACAATATCTATATTCATGGTTCTCTATGATGCTTCTATCGCGTTTCGGTGGTACCCCTTTAGGGCAATAGAGCTGTTGCAAGGTGGCGTCACAGCTTGGCTTGGTATCATTGAGCAGAGAGCGATATGTCCATAACGTTGTCCATTTAAAAACATTCTATTATTGATTTACCCATGGGAATATGCTATAAATCGCCAGCAGATGGCAGCATGTCTACGTCCATTGAATTTGATCCCCATAGACGGGTTTACGTGCGAAACACTGGTGGGAGTCATTTTGTTCCGCCGTTCGTAAGGTCACTTCCGGTGCCTTATTGTTGCCTATGCCGACTCTGGTACTGGACCGAGGTCCGAACACACAAAACACACAAAACACACGACAGTTCAAAATCCGACCACCATATGTCGCTCTGTGACCAGTTACACATCACACCCCTCGCTCCGATCATAACTTTGTATAAATATTGATGAATTACAGTCAAAATCCGACTTAAAGTTACTCACCGAATGGTCACATGTTCTTCTGGACCAATAGGCTGGCTGCTTCTACTAGTTATTACAAAAGGAATGAGACAATGGAACGAGTTGCTCTGATTATTAAATCATGCGTTCGTGGATCACTCACGAGAGCATTTGGGTGTGGAATAGCACAACGCAAGTTACCACCATTCTTTTAAAATAACAGGTAGGTGTGTGTTCCCACCGAATAGACATGTTGTAAAATAGTCCAAAACACGTCTAAACAAATGGCTCCGGACGTGACGTTCAGAGACCGGAAGTACCCCCCCGAACTCGTCTATGTAACGGACGTGAAGTGGTGAAGTATAACGCTTAACCCTTACATATACGTATACGTCACCAAGTTTCACCGTACGTGATACCATCAAAATGTCTGCCGCCGCCAAGCCATTGACGTCACGTGCAACAGCCCTATCATCTATCCTTCACCGGTCGTTTAATGAATCATTGCACTTCTATGCCAGAGCACTCGCAGCACAAGAAGGGAAAAGCACTGTTGTCCTTGCCTGCGACTACTACTCGGATCAAAGTCTAAATATCTGATCCACGGTTCACCTCACTGCAATACTCTCCTAATTCCACCCCAGGGCCTTTTCCTGGGATACGTCAGCAACCCGTCTTTGTTCTCTTGCAGTTAGAGGAGAAATAACATTTATATTGCATCTAGTTAAAGCGGCCCCAAAACCACGTTATTCTTAATTGTGGTTGAAAATACCACTCTGAGAATAATGATTTAATAGCATTTAACAGGAATCGCACACACACACACACGCCCCCATGAGCACACTCACACACTCAGACACACGAACAAGACGTGCCACCCACTATCCCGAGAAAGGAAGCATTTTTTTCTCAAGGGCTTGTAACCCAAGAATGGAACATATTGTAAACTTGCTGTTTCTCGTCACAGGAGAGATCCTTATCTTCAACCTGATTCATGATTGTTGGTTCTGTCAGCGTTGAAGTCTGACAGACGGAAAATTCCATTGCGTTTCCGTCTGTCAGACTTTGTCAACTTTAAAGGCCCCGCAGAAAAATCATTTGCTGCACTTTTTGTGGCTATATATCATCCTATAGATAGGTCGGTTCTTCGACTTCTTGAGTTAAAGGCTGTTTATAAAAGCGCTGCAGAACATGAGATATTAACAATTGGACGTGCAGTACCTGGCTCTTTCGTGAGCTACACCTACAAGACCAGTGATGGGCAGTAACACATTACATTTACTCTGTTACATTTTTTGTATGTACTTTTTTACTTTTAGAGTACATTTTTCACAAGTTACTTTCTACTTTTACTTGAGTAAATTTGAGGTGGAAAAAAAACAACTTTTTACCGAGCCAACAGCAATTCGCTATTCACTACATTAACTTGACCTTTAGTGACATCTGTTGGGAACTGTTGGCACATATGTTGACGTCATATCTCTCTCTCTACCTCTCAGGCGGTCTCTCGCTCTCTCTCTCTCTCTCTCTGGCTCTCTTTCTCTCTCTCTCTCTTGGTCTCTCTCTGTCTCTTGGGTGCTCTGGCTCTCACTGTCCTTATCGGGTGATCGTTTTTTTAATTCATTTTTTTTACTAAAAGTTACTCAGTACTTTCGCTACTTAAGTAACTTATTTGTGGAGTACTTTTTTACTTTTACTTGAGTAACTATTTGGATGACTACTTTTGACTTTTTGCTGAGGTAACAATACTTTTACTTAAGTAATTGTTATGGCTACTTTGCCCACATCTGTACAAGACTATGTATGGGGGCTGCCCTGGACTATGTATGGGGGCTGCCCTAGCACCTTTAACCGCTACGCCAGGGGGGCCAGCCCCCGTGCATTGTGCAGTCTGTCTTCCAGACCAAAAAAAGAAGACAAGAAACGTCTTCAGCTGATGCATGGCTAACATGTGTTGTTAAATGTGTTGGCTGTGCACTGCTACAATAAAGGGCATGTCTCTGCTCCAATATGGTCCTAATCAGCCCAGGATGTTGTGTTGGGGTAG
Source organism: Bregmaceros cantori (assembly GCA_900302395.1). Lineage (NCBI taxonomy): Eukaryota > Metazoa > Chordata > Actinopteri > Gadiformes > Bregmacerotidae > Bregmaceros > Bregmaceros cantori. Next base: position 897 of record OMKY01075016.1, on the reverse strand, counting down.
CATACTTTCCTAAGTGTGTAACTTGGTTTGGGCTCTCTCTATCTGCCTCTCGCACCGTGGACCTTAACAATCGAGGTGAACTCATATAATTGGTAGAGGCGCTTGGGCGTCCCGCTTTTATTCTTGACCCGTGCCGGTGTTTGAGTGCAGTTGTAAGCATCAGGTCTCGAGCGAGTATCGGTGTGGCTGAATTTAGATGCCGGGAAGATTCCGGTATTGGTCATAACTTGACTGATTGGACACAGATTACCAAGGGGCGCTGCTGCTGCTGCTGCTGCAACCGTTGCCGTGACGTCTGCCTGCCCACCAGGACCCTGAACCGGTTCAAGGAACGAAAACGGAAACCGAAAACGAACGGAAATTTACTGAATTTTACGAGGAGCGGAAACGGAAACGGAAAAAGATTTCTTCAACTGTTCCGGAACAGAAACGGAACATTATGAAATCCACAAAACCTGTTGAAAACGTTTTCTTTCTGTTCTCTATATATTTTAACATATCCTATGTCTGGGAGACTATTTCCGTCCACTTTCACTGTCGGTCATCAAGCCCCATGCATCTGGGGCTCCATATTGTGGACAGATGAGGAAGTGAAGGTAATGGCGGTTTTCACGTTAATACAGTTGCACTGAAGTTTGAAAGTCCACCAAATATATTGTGTATGAACTATATCTAAATGTAACCTTGCACAATATTAGGAACTTAAGAACGAACGAAATTTTTGTGTTCTGAACCGGTTCAGGACCGATATTTTGGTGGCGGAACGGTTCCGAGAACGAAAACGTTAAAGATAGGCCAGGCTGAACCGTTCAGAACGGAACGCCCTGCTGCCCACACCTCCCCAAGACAGAACAATAACCCCCACGCCCCACTCCAGTAGCACCATGCCGCACGCCA
>OMKY01074976.1:3166-17334 GCA_900302395.1 Bregmaceros cantori | reverse complement strand
CAAACACACAACAGATGCACACAAACACACTCAGATAGACACACAGATACACACCCAAACACAGAAACACACACGCACACACACACACACAGACACACAGACACACAGTATACGACCGTATACGGACCTCTCTGTAGTGGAAACCTAGCGTTACTCCTAACCCACAAACTCCGACATCACTTCATCCTACGCGACCGTGCGTAGGACCACGAAACAAATAACAAGTTTAAACTCACCATTTCAACAAATTTCACAGCATGTTATAAATAATGAATAATAATAATAATAATTTTAAAAAGTATCAGGGAGAATGAGAACGTGATCGGCCAATCACCGATCCACATAGATAAGCCAGATCGGCACCGATCTCTGATCACGTGATTGGATCGGAGCATCCCTAATTCATATGCTGATTTTTTTTGATGGTTTCCTTCGTATTCATGTTTCCAAATATTTAAACAAATTTGAATAATTTTAATCTTATTTTGGATTTTTAGAAATTACCAAGTAAGTAATATCAAAAGTGTGCGGTCGTGTCAGCCAAAAACTGCTAAAAATAGCAATGAATCAATTCACTGGTGATTAATCGATTATTGCTTTAGTTGTCGACTCATTTCATAATCGATTGGTTATTGATTAATCGACGAATCATTGCACTCCTTCTCAACAGCCTGAGCTACTGCAGCGCTGCATGGGTACTTATTTCTGACACCAGTATGTTGCTGAATCATCCAGAGTGGATCTTGAACTGAGAATACTATAAGATTTTGTGTGCTCAGTGCAAGAAAAAAAGCACAAAAAGAAATAAATAAAACTACAACAAACCTCACGTCTTACCCCGACATCGGGTTCACCGCCTCTCAAACGACGCTCGCTTGGCCGAGGGGAGGGAAAGAAGGGCAGATATCTGATTTGCTGCGCCGTTCCCGCTCATTAATTTTGATGTATGGATCGGGCGCGTACGAGACTTTATGAAAAGGGCGCCCGCTCAACTGCAGTCCCCTAGAATGCTTGGTAAAAAAAAAATCTGTGTAATTAAGATGGAGAGACACTAAGAGAGAGGGAGAGAGAGAAAGAGAGAGAGAGAGAGAGAGAGAGAAGGATGGATCGATAGACGGAGACAGCGCACTCTTCTTTTTCTCTATTTTTTTTGTGCAGCGAGTATTGACGAGTTCAGTCAATTACAGGCGAAGAGACAGAGGCAAGTTGGAGTGTGCGTGTGTCTGTCTGTGTGTGTGTCTGGTCTGTGTGTGTGCGTATGTCAGTATCCATGTGTGTAGCTGCAAGTCGGAGTGCGCGTGTCTGCGTGTGTGTGTATGTGAGGATCCATGTGTGTGTCTACAAACTGTGCGTCTGTGTGCCTTTTATATTTGACAACATCACCAATCTATTTGTCCATCCATTATTCATATATCAATTTATCTCCATGTTAACCATCCATCAATATATTGAACGTGTGTATCTTCATTTAAAGCCACTGCGTGCAACATTTGTCAGGATTTTAAATCATTTAGATGTGTAGGGTGGAACCAATGGACTTGGTATGACCATCGATCACCCCGTTCCTTCATCTGGGAGAATTGCAGCTTGCCACCTACCCAGTAGGGTGGATTGCCCTAATGTGGGCTACTGCCTAATGTGGGACACCTAAGCTCCAGTGGCTTTTGCTCCTCCCTAAACTAATGAATGTCAGTGAAACTATGGTAAAAGGAAACTATGGTAATGTGTCTAACATTAACTTCAACTGTTCAACAGTACATAGTACTGTAGGGTGGATTGCCCTAATGTGGGCCACTGCCCAATGTGGGACAAAGGCTCTGGCTCCTCCCTAAACTAATGAATGTCAGTTAAACTATACATTTTACTGTCCAACATTAGGCAACTGACTGTCCCACATTAGGAAGCTGCAAAAAAAGTGCCCACATTAGGGCAATCCACCCTACGAGAGCTTTGGGGACCAGTAGAGAGGATTAAAAGTACCAAGATTTGAGTACCTTACATAAGTACAAGTAAAAGACATTCTTAACCCTTAGGTGCCGAGGACTCGTTGGGTCCTCATGCGTTTTGGCTGTGATCATGATCATGTTGCATAGGATACACGTACCAGGCGTCAGTCAAGTTCCAGTAAAAATTCTAGGCTGTGTTCTCGCTGTGTTCTGACTTATTTTTGGACTTGTCCCTTTAATGGGAGAGCACACACCTATTGCATTATTTAAAAATGATGGTGCAAAGCGGAGTGGATAATGGGTAAGATGTAGTTAGGTGCAGTGAACAGGTTTTGAGCTGGTGTGCGTTTTGTGTGACAAATTCAGCCACTTCGGTCCTCTACGGTGACTGGCAGTGCATTTCAGACGGTAGGACAAAATGTCAGCCTCCTGTTTTGGGCGTGTAATGTCGTCTATAGAACCACTCACTAAAAAATGATGCCATCCTGCTTGTAGAAGCAGAGTGTCTGTATATAACAGAGTCCCATGATAGCGGCCTGACCCCAGCCGGTCACAGCATGGAAGGGTAATTGTCGACACTTTTATGGCAGCATCTGGTGCTGCCTCCATATGGACGTGTCACCATCAGCTGGGCGTCGCCATGGCAACAAGGACAGGCCTCTGGAGTTTAGGGCGCGGTACGTGACATTGCACCGTTTGTCTGTTTATTTTCGGCTCAACTTTTGTTTTGTCGCCCGGCTGCTGCTCGCGCCTGGGGGGCTTGAGGTTCTGGATGCTGCAACACAGGGGGGAGGACCAGACTAGGGATGCAACGATTAATCAATTAATCGATGCCAAATTGATTTTTAAATTCATTGACAACTAATTCAATAATCGGTTAATCGTCAAGGAATTAACATTTGAGGAGTTATCATTTGTTCATTCCTGAAAATCCCAAATATGATTCATAATCATTCAACGTTATTGATAAAAAATACTGATCCAAATATCTACTTGAGTAAAGTAAAGTGTACAGGCTGAGAAATATACTCAAAAAGTATTTTTGAAAGTAAAAAGTACAGGCTCTAAAATATACTCAAAAGTATATTTGAAAGTATAAAGTACAAAGTCCTAAAAATAAAATTGTATGTTTTTTTCAATGTTAGTGTGTCAATGTTGTTGTTTGAATAAATGACTAACAACCTAGACTAATTTAGCTTATATCTCTAATAAAAACCACTTATTAATGTACTAATTGGGACTATACTCAGTGCATCAGCGCCCCCTACTGACTCATTATACATCTTATCTTACCCCGTCAGTGCGCAAAAAAAAGAAAACATAATTAGCATGTTTTGGTAAAAGTAAGGAGTAGAAGTACATAAAGTTTTGTTAAAAATTTACTCAGTACAAGTAAAAAGTAATCACAGAAAAAAAATACTTCTAAAAGTACAGATACTTGAAATTTTACTCAAGTACAGTACTTAAGTATTTGTACTTCGTTACTTGCCATCTCTGCCCGTCGCTACAATCCGTTTGACGCTTTTCAAAAAAGGCTCCACTGTTGCCGGTCTTTGCCTCCTGGTGGGCCAGCCGGCTAAGATAGACACAAGCCCTGCACTCTACATAAACTTTAACTACGCTTTTGGGCATTGTCGACCTGTGAGCCATCCGAGGTGGAACCTCATAATATCCTTCCATCTGACGGCAACTCAATATAAACATAGAGGTACCGACCAAAACTAGAGTATTATATAGTTCAGAATCTGCTTTGTTGTTTGTTGTACATTTGTATGTACTACGCACATGAGAATTGGAGTCGGACACCAGGATTCTGTGGTAGGCTTGAGCAATATAACGTCATATTTCAAAATATCACCAGCACCATACACAATATGGGGATTACTGTCAGTAGGTCTTTGAAAGCTTGTGTACAACAAGTACAACGACTGTCTGGGAGTGATAATTTACTAGCCCAACACTACTAAATAATTTATATTGTATACATAATTCAATATTAAACTAAACAAATTTGTGTTGTTTATTGTCTTGAAAGAAGTTTTTTATTTGATTAATACTGTAAAAGGTAAACCCTTGATGAGGCACAGAACAGCCAATGCAATCCAGGGTGTTTATTAAGGCTTAGTGACACAAGGCCCTAACTCAGCAAGCACACAGTAACACGTCCGTCCTGTTCGGAAGCCTGGCAGAGAGAGAGAGAGAGAGAGAGAGAGAGAGAGAGAGAGAGAGCAAGTGCTCTCTCGCTCTTCGTGACCTCGCCCAACTGAGCTACTGGGCAGCATAGAAATGCCTACTTGATGCTAAGATTTAATTCATCCTGGAAATGGTAATTTAAAAAAATATATTATAGCTTCATCACTAATTCCCACACAAGGAGTTCCACAGGTTTTCCATGACGCCCCCTACCCTTCATTAAATGTCACTTGTATAGGGTATTTTATAACAATAGCACAAATTTGTTGGCGCAGAATAATGGTTGGCGCTGCAAAACTTGAATGATTGCTTGTGATATTGAGCTCTGTGCTGCACTGAAGACTCCAGTGTGACGTGTTCACTGATTTTCTCTCTCTGAATTATAACGACTAGCAGAGTTGAGAGACATACCGGCCCAGGAAAATTGGCAATTTCTCGAAGTTTCCCCCAAAAAAAACCTTTGCGAGGAAACTTTACCATCCGTCGTTCTTCACTTTCCAAGTTTTCGCGGTGGATAAAGAGCTGTTTAGTGGCAGGGGAACGTGTACTGGAGGTGCGGCACAGATAAGGGGGCTCTCCCTCTGGCTCGGACCGTAAATCAGGCGCACGGTATATATCCATCTCCCCCTTGTAAAGGGCCGAAAAAATATTTCTCCGATGTTTTAAGATGTTTGGCTCATCGCGCCGTAATCTCTTCCCCGTCTGTCGCGCTCTCCTCCTCCCACTACCACCACCACCGCGTCTCTTTATCAACATCTGGTTTTCGACGAGAGTGGCGAAACTAGTATCCTTTATAGGCCATGGAGCTGCGCGCGGCGCTCACCCCGACACACACACACAGACACTGACATACACTCACCGACACACACATACACTCTGACACACACAAACACACACACCGACACACACGTGCAGACACATATCCTGGCGCACATACCCTTGTTGGCTGTGTGCGCTGCGTTCTGGTGACGCTATTAGCTAAGCCTCCACAACTACTACTGCTGTCTGTCGACACACACACACACAGATGCGCCGCATACACACACACTCGCACACATGTGTTGGCTATTAACAAGAGGCAGCGGTCAGAAAATGGAATACGTTTCGGTTAGAGGTCAGGACGAAGTATTCGATGATCCATTCTGAACTACATCACCGATTCCTTTTGGGATTTTAGCATTTTCGGGCACAACGCCGTTTTTCTTTTTGTTTTTTTTATTGAGAGATAGTGATAGGATTCAATTGGAAACTCTCGCCCCCCAGATTTTACCGGTTTTAAGAGACACCCCGCCCACCCAATGCACAACCTTTTCTCCCCCCCTTCCCTCAGGCAGGCGCTACAGAGCCCTGTGCACTAAGACCTCTAGACTGAGAAACAATCCCACGCACAGAGATGCGACCGAATGCATTGATATGGTAAAATGTTACATGTGCTGATTCTATGCCATTGCCACTTTATAACTTATGCGCTGCTTTTGTGTTAATCTTGCTCATTAGCTGTTGATCTTAAATTCCACGTTTCTGTACTGCTTTGACGTATATGCAATATGGCAAATTAAAATGTATCTTGAATCTTGAAATCCAAAACAGAATGGATGACAACCGATCAAAGCAACCAACCTCTCTGTTTCTCGATATACAGCAAATCAATAAGACAACTCAAAGAATTTGTTTACCTTGGCCACAAACTCTGATGAGCCGAGGACAGAGAAAGATGGAGAGAGCTGTTTGTGAAGTCTTCAGGGGCTGGTCAGCCAGACTATTGTATGGATTAGATGAGACCGAGTCCTGACCATATCGATCCTAAAGAGAGCAGTGGGGTCACATGCAGATCCATGACATGACAGAGGTTGGGAGGCACCAGGCATTTAATTTCTAGCTGCAATTTTGTTTTTTTATTGTGGTTGTCATAGAACTCACGGTAGCCGGAGCCTCTCTAACAAACGCTGATAGTGTGGCTTTAATGTGGTCCATGAACGAGAGGCAGCAGTAGCTTCTGGAAGCATTTTATGTCTAGAAAGTAGAAACCTCCCAATCATCCGGATCAGGACTCCATGATTTACTGGTGCACGCCGAAGTGGACCGGACTGAAGTCTGTGTTTAGTGTCAATGTTTTGGCTGGGACGCTTCATGGCTCCGCTTCTCTCTCCCCCAGTTGGGTATTGTTAGGAATTCCATGACTCCAGCTGTTTCCAATTCTGTCCTTAAGCGGCGGCAGCAGCGACTCCTGAGAACGAGAGCGTCCGCCTGTATGCGGGTATGCGTGTGTGGCTGGCGGTTCACTTTTTTTTTTCAGTGGAAAAAGGTGAGGTCAAGGCGAACGGACTCGCACGTGTCGCAATGACTTGTACTGCTGTATTTCTTGTGTTACCTTGCATGACATGAATGGCCTGTTGGCATGTACGCAAGATTGAAGATTCATTTTAATTCGCCATATTGCATATACATGGCAGCAGTACACACATATGGAATTTTAGTTGGGCATGAAAATACTCTCTCAAGATCAACAGGTAATGAACAAGGTCAACACAAAAAAGAAAGAAAAAGCAGCACATAAGTTGTAAAGTGGCATTGGTCTAGAATCAACATATGGTCAACATATCAAGCAGGGCTACTACCCCTTGCATTCAGTAGCATCACTGTGCGTGGGAAGGGGAGGTCTTAGAACGCAGGGCTCTGTAGCGCCTTCCCGAGGAAAGGGGGGAGAAAAGAGGTGCGCAAGGGGTGGGAGGGGTCCGTTACAATGTTTTGGGCCCGGGTTCCTCACCCTGTCTTGGACTTCAAGAAGGAGATTTGGTGATGGCTCCGTGGCACAGTCGGCTAGACCGCTGCATCCAGCACAGTCATCATTTAAAGTCTTGTGCCTGTGGCTTGAGATCACGGCACACGCAGCATCGTGAGGTTGTTTCCTTTCACTGATGTGGGTCTGCGTTCCCACTCTCCCCCATCACACTAACCATGTTGATGTAAATTGGGGAAAATGGCAATGCTCTGAATCGATTCGATTTTGATTCATATCGTCACAATTCGATTCACAATTTGATTCCGATTTTGACATTCCAATGGCTTCTTTTATTCTGGCTTTCACTTCTTTCACCTCTGCATGAGATGCAAGGGATGTCAATGATTAATCGATAATGGAATTAACAACATGATAATATTTATTTCATCAGTAGTCTGACTTTGCACACTGTTTGGATCTTGACTACACGCAAGCTAGTGTTATAAGCCTACACCATCTCCTGTTCCAGAAGTCGGGATGCCGGCGTCCCGCTGCGCCACGTGCTCCCCTGTCGGCGAAGCAATCGCTCTTTCTTTCTACCCCGCCCGCATCTCGTTTGTGGTTCACACGTGTCCATTGACATTCACAACAAAAAGCAGAGCAGGATTTTAATCCTCCATTTCCTCTTGCTGGTATTAAATTGTCCGCCTAATAATTCACAGCTGTATGACAGAGGTAGTGGGGAGGAGAGTGGCTAAGCAGACCAGCTGCACATATAGTATATAGTCTTTTCTTGTTCCACGCTTGCGAATCGAGCCGTGGTATCATAGATGTCCGGGGCCTGCGGAGAAATGAAGATTAAGGAGCTCTGGTAAACAGTTAAATACACACGGCAAACACACACACACAGACATTCTAGAATAGAGTTTATCTTTACATATTTACACGGGTGCACACATATGCGCAGTTGCGCCCACAGATGTGCACACACTCTTGTCATCACACACTGCACAAAGTTGCACAAAGTTACACAGATGCGAGGATACAAATAGCTATACACCCACACACAAACACACACACACACACACACACACTAATCCCACATCGACACACACACAGATGCTCAAACATACCCGGCACCCACGCATGTGTACAACCAAACATACACATCCATGCGCACACACATACTCGCACAAGCTGCGACACACAACGATTTCCCTGCACTCTACACACACTTACAGACACACAAACACAGACACACAAAGATACCCACCACCCACGCATGTGTGCAACCATACATGATGCATATACATCAATTTACACATACACACAAACACGCATTGCGATACACAAGTATTTGCCCGCATTCTACACGCAGATGCACTCATACAGACACACATACACAGATGCTCAAGATAGCCGTTACCCATGCATGTTTATAAACAAACATACACATTGCTGTACGCTTCACACACATACTGCAATATACAAGTATTTCCCCACATCTACTCACACACACATACAGACAGACACACACACGCAGATGTGCACCCTACGCCACCAGCCAAGCACACATGGATGCACTCTCATAAAATCAGTCAGACGCACACGGCAGCGCCGCGAGCTCGTGCCGCGCGCACGGATGGAGCCGCACGCCATATGGTCGGAACGGCAGAGCGCACGGAGAGGCGTAGCACGCTCGCTGCTCCGAGAAGAGTCATATGTGCAAGCCGCACTTTGGGTTTGTGTCTGCATTAGTGTGTGTGTGTGTGTGTGTGTGTGCGTTGCTCTGATTGTGTGTCTGTGTGTGTGTGTGTGTGTGTGTGTGTGTGTGTGTGTGCATTGTTCTGATTGTGTGTGTGTGTGTGTGTGCGTGTGTGTGTGTGCATGTGCAGTGTTGTTCATCTCGTGTGTGGGTGTGCATTGTTGTTCATCTGATTGTGTGTGTGTTTGTGTGTGTATGTGTGTGCGCGTTGTTGTTCATCTGATTGTGTGTGTGTGTGTGTGTGTGTGTGTGTGTCTGTGTGACTGACATGATGATATATACACTGTAACACACATGCCGTTATGAGATCCAGCCACGTCTGTTATGCTGGTTATGCATTATTGTTAATGGTGTTATGTTGCTTTAATATGTTGAACCAGAGCTACTGGGAATTAACATCTGTCTGCCATCAACCGATCTATTCATCTAGCTGTCTACCTATATATTGTCTGTCTATTTCAGGCAATATCACAATGCGACCATTGAATAGCCCAAATGTGGGACAATCAGTTGCCTAATGTGAAACAGTGAAATGTAGTGTTGAACAGTTGAACTTAATGTTAGGCACATTATTACCATAGTTGGCTTTTACCACAGTTTCACTGACATTTATTAGTTTAGGGAGGAGCTTGTTACCAAAACACTGGATATATGACTCAATATGAAATTTGTCTGTTTTCTCTTCACATGTTATATGAAGTTTGTAATATAAGCATTGTGAAAATGCTTTTACAGACTGCTACTACTAGCGGTCCTACTTATATCTGCATGAAGAAGGTGCTATTGGGGCGCGGTGGCAGAGTTGGTTATAGAGCGCGCCACCTCGGACCATAGATCGAGCAGTGATGCGGGTTCTAATCCCCTCTCCGGCTTTTCTGCAATGACTTTTCATCCCAGTTTCTGCTTTAATCCTGTCACTATCTCTCTCAATAAAAAACGGCACTTGCACCAAAAAAAAAACCTAAAAAAAAGAAGGTGCTTTTGCTATTAATCAATTTAATTCTTGGCTTTTTGTTCCTAATTGTTCATTCCCTAGGGAGTTGTGTTATTCAACCACTCATGCCTACACATGACACGCAGTCACACAATCACCAGCCACAAAGCAATTTCTCCATTTATGCTAACACACACACACACACAGACACACACAAAGACACAATACACAGATTTGCATTCAGTGAGGCCAGTTTCTCGACCTCTCTCTGGCCTTAGAAGCTTGTCGCTTTTGCTGGATACCCCAGGGGAATTCTTAAATACAAGACACACACAGAGACACACACAGACACAATACACACACAATACACACATGCACGTGATTTGCAGTCACACAATGACACAACCAGTGGCCACAAAGATATTTCTCCATTCATGCTAACACACACAGACACACACACACACACAGACACCACAGACACAATACACAATACAACCGCTCATGCCTACACATGAGACACAAACTCACACAATCAAACAATAACACAAGCCATTTCTCCATTTATAACACACACGTACACACAGAGATACACAGACACAAACACAATACACACATAGACACACAATACACACGTACACATGAGACGCAGTCACACAATCACACAACCTGTGGCCACAAAGCAATTTCTCCATTAATGCTAATGCACACACACACACACACACGTGCGCACACACACACACACACACAAAGACTCGCTGTGTGTCCTACATTTGGTCGTTAAGCCCCTGCCTGCCAAGCTAACTGTTATCACCAATTAGACACTATTAAACCTTCATGTTTCTCCATGGCCAGAGAGAGACGCCCACTAGGCAGGACCACTGTGGTACACAGCTTAAGGATACAACAAAGGCATGCAGATACACACAAACACATCCACACACACAAACACATGCATTCACATACACAAACACATGTACACACATATACAAACACACACAAACACACGCACATACATACATACATACGCAAACACATGCACACATACACAAAACCCACACAAATACATACACAAGGACACACAAAGACACACAAAGACACACATACACACAGCATAAGGATACACAGGCATGCAGATACACACATACACACGCACAAAGCCGCAAAAAGACACACATACACACACATGGCACACACACACACACACACAGACCTACCCCTAACTCCAACCCTGAACCTAACCACTACCCTAACCCCTTCCCAGAACGCCAAATTCTGACTTTTGTGACAAAACGACCTGCTCCCCAGCTCGCTATGTGACAAATTACACATCATCCTCCCCGCTTTGCTCACCATTTACATAAGTAAAGGCAAGACACGGCAAAATAAAGGACACCGGAAGTGACGTTCAGAGTAGAAATTTAACTGGAAATCCCCGCCGAACTCGTCTATAGCAGAGTTGCAGATTGGGAAATACACTGTGGTGCAGTGTTTAGCACTGCTGCCTCGCAGCTAGAAGGTCCTGGGCTCGAATCCCAGCTCAACCACGTCCTTTCTGTGTGGAGTTTACATGTTCCCCCCATGTTTACCCCACCACCAAAAGCATGTTCTAGTTAACCTGCTCCAGTCAGTGTCCCTGGCCAAGACAGTGGCTCTGGAGTTGGCCACCGCGTGCTGCACCGCGGCTGCCCACCGCTCCTCAGGGATGGGTTAAATGCGGAGGAAGAATTTCACTGTACATGTATGTGTGGCTAAATGAAGTACATTTACATTAGCTTTAAATACCTGCCCATTAACTACGTGTGTGTATGCGTGTTATATACGCGTGTGACCTTTTACCATGCTTCTACCCACTCCCACTTGCTATCCATTAGCCGAGTTGCGAGGGTTATATGCATTGTGTTTCATTCTGGAGATTTTGAATAATTCAAAACTACAGCGATGACGGCGGCACAGCAGTGTGACGCGCGAGGCGGCACCGGCGCGGCCAGGCTACGCGCGGCACCAGTGCGTGGCACAGGATTAATTGCTCTTGTCACGTTAGCTTAAGATATTAAAGAGCTAGCGTCTACTGGGATAGCGTCCCGCATATGTCACAGCAGAGCACGGCTCACGGCGGGCAGGGAGGGAGCGAGCTGACTGAAATATGTCCGCATATAACGTCGTAAGAAGTGCTTTAACGGGGAGAGCATTCTGATTTTCACTCTACTTAGGGTGCTAGATCATGGTCATGATCTGATCATACGGTCGTGTACATAGGGGGCTAGGTCATGTCGTGTCGGGTTTGCCTCCAGACTGGCTCTGTTTTCAGCTGATTTTTAGTGAATGAACATCTTTATTTCAGACTCTGATTTTAAAAAGGCTGATTTACAAATCAGTGTAGCAGGCATAATCGGCAGTGACTCCATATTGTGGACATAAACTGCATATTGTGGAAATGGCTGAGCTTTGTCTCGTCAGAAGATGGGGGGAGGGTTATATGGGAGAGAGAGAGAGAGGGAGAGGGAGTGGGGATGGCCCCAATGAAATAAGTAAATGTTGTTTTTTGTTGTACGTTTGTAGGCCATTATCTTCAGCATCACTCCCGTAGTCTGTCTGACCGTTCGGGCGCCTCTGTAGACTTTGCAACCAGCTCTCTCCATCTCTCTCTCTGTCCTCGACCACTCGCATGATGTCACTCAGCCTGCAACTCATCCACTCTTAGATCTTCTCATCGCTTTCTGTCTTCCTCCCTCTCCTCCTTGCACCTGGCACTGTGCCTTGAAAGATTGTTTTTGAGAGTCCTTGGGATCTCCGTACCATTTTAGTTTTTGTTTTTTTGACTGTGGTTAGTAGATCTTCCGCTTGTTTTTATCCTGGCTTTCACTTCTTCGTTGGTGATCTGTTCTCTTTGCGAGATGCGAGACATTTGTAGGCCGAATCCCTGAAATATCAGGGCATCCTTGGTAATTGATAATTGGAACACAGTTATATATCGTTGCAGATTTTAAACGAGCTGCCTCGTTTAAAAATAAAATAAAAACATTGTGAGCGGTTGGGGAAGTATGAAGTGTGTGCCCCCACATATATTTAACCAGCGGCGTGTGAAAGCCAGTTGACATAGTGCTGGTGCTTTGGCCCGTGCCAGGCTGTGCGGCCTAGACTATATATAGACACGATAGCATAATAGAAAATAACAGCCTTTGTAGGAGTAATGGATGTTGGAAAATATGTTTCCCATGCTGCGGGGGTCGGAACGGAGGAGGCGAGGCGGTCGCGGCGGTGGTGGTGGAAGCGGCGCGGTTCAACCGGTCGGATGCCTCGTGCATGAGCTGGCTGCCTGGTGGCGCCCGGGGCCGTTTGGAGCAGTTTGTTCGTGGGAAACGGCGAGAAGGAGGAAGGTCGCGGATAAAAAAGTGGAAATTCCTGATTAGCTCTGCAGGCTAAACGAAAACACGAACGTGAACTCCCTCTCTTTCTCTCTCTCTCTCTCTCTCTCTCTCTCTTGCTCTCTCTCTCCCTCTCTCTCTCTCTTTCTCTCTCTCCCTCTCTCTTGTTGTCTTATTAAGGGCCGCTGCTTCTAAGAGTGAGAGCATCTGTGCGTATGTTGGCTGAATGGGTGAGTACTGAGTAAGTGTGCGAAGCTTCTCAGTGACTGATGTCCCTTTGGGCTGTATGCCACATATGACACGGATAGCATTGAAAGCAAATAACCAACAAACAACATGACAATGTAATATGTGTCTGGTACTTTTTTGATGAGGAATGTTCATTTTTAAAAGTCGGAACTCTTTGAACTGAAATACAATGTGACACTTTTTTTTGTCAATTCAGTAACGTGTTTGATGACACTCACTTGAGTCCTTGGGAATTAATATGTGTGTTTGTGTGTGTTTGTGTGTGCGGCAGTCTTGACTCTATCGGCGTTGAAGGTGTTCTTCAAAAACACACATTTTCATAGATTGTAGAGATCACCTATTATAAATTATAAGATGTTGTGTTTAATTATGTTGCCCCGACCACCAGACTTATTCAACAAAGAACAGCCTCTTCTCCTGCCTGTTGTTGAACTCTGTAAGTAATGTGCAACACTGAACAATCTTGCAGAATATGGGCATAGTTATCACTGTGTATGTGTGTGTGTGTGTGTGTATGCGGGTGTTACTGTTTGTGTGTCTGTGTGTATACACGCAACTGTCGCTGTGTGTGTGTATTTGTGTGTGCACACAAGTATCGCTGGGTGTGTATGCGTGTGTGCATGCGGATATCACTGTGTGAGTATCGCTGTGTGCTTGTGTGTGTTTGTGCATATGTAAGTGTGTGCATGCATTTATCACTGTGTGTGTGTGTGTATGTGTATGTGTGTGTACGCATGCGTTTATCAGTGTGTGTGTGTATGTGTGTGTGTGCATGCATTTATCACTGTATGTGTGTGTGTGTATGTGTGTGTGTGTGTGCATGCGTTTATCACTGTGTGTGGGTGTTTGTGTGTTTGCACGTGTTTATCATTGTGTGCGTGTGTGTATGTGTGTGTGGGCATGCGTGAGTACCACAGTGTGTGTTTGCTGTTTGTCTAGACCCTCCCTGAACCTCTGACCATCTACACTGGAATACATCTGCAGCCGTCGTCAT
>OMKY01074854.1:0-14911 GCA_900302395.1 Bregmaceros cantori | reverse complement strand
AGAGTTTTACGAGGAGCGGAAACGGAAACAAAAAAAGATTTCGTCAACTGTTCCGGAACATTTGAGGAAATATTTCTTCGTTTTCGTTTCCGTTCCTCGTGAAATTCTGCAAAATTCCGTTTGTTTTTCGGTTTTCGTTTTCATTCCTTGAACTAGTTCGGAGCCCTGGTTATAATCTCCAGAACATGGGAAAAAAAATGCTGATTTCTGACCCCCAAAAAATGCTGATTTCTGACCAAATTCCAGAATAAATGCGGATGCAGTACCGACGGTGGCCGTTAGGCGGCAGTATACAACTCTTCATAGGCCCCAGAGGCTGCATATGGTGCCCTCTGGTAGTCAGAATGATGTACTGCACCCAATCAGTGGTACTATTCCCAAAAACGTGGTAACGTGTAACAGTAACTTGTTGTTGCCACTGGAGTGGTCAAAGACGCTGCAGCTAACGCGCCCCCATTCAAGTTAATGATTCACCTCTCCTTGTTGCCTTGTCTGCGATGTGTACCCCCGACTAATCCTTTCCAATAAAAAAGATGAAAAATAGAACTAAGGTTTTCAAAATTAATTAATTTAAAAATGACTTGATATTAATATTTCAAGTTTTAATAATATCAATAATAATTAACTTTGCATACTCCGTTACATTTCCAATAAGCATTGGTTTTACTTATTACTTTACTAGTAACATATATTATTAATACAATATATACATCATTAAAATTATTGTCAACAAATTAAAATCAACAAATTATTGTGTTCCAAGGGTTATGTTCATGACATCAATGACATGTCCCTGTTTTAAATTCTCTTTTAATCGTTTTTCTCATAACTGTGTGCCTCTTTTATAAGAAGTCATATTGATCTGTCGGTCGGCCACTAGCCGGCCTGAACCACTTACAGAACCCACCATGAAGTAGTTGTTGGCTCCAGGGTACAGGGGGTAACCCGTGTACATCTGGGCTGCCACCAGACCCAACGCCCACATGTCCACTGCCAGCGTGCACTGGAGACCTAACAGAACCTCTGGAGCCCTGCAGAACACATGACGTACAGCTGTGTTGCTTTAGTTTTACTTCATACAGCACTGATTAGTTCCCTTTTCGATCAATGGGCCCCATTACCAGATCTCAGTGTCAACAGTCAATTCTGGTATTTAAATTGAACCCAGAGAAAGACACAAAGGAGAGGGGAACAAACCCCTTTATTTACAGAGTAGAGAATGCAACGCTGACTCAACGTGAAACAACCAGTACACAATACACGTGATGAACAATCCATAGGCTCCATGGGAGTACTCAGCTCGTCCTGGTTCGGTGGGTCAGGATTGGGTGCCGGTGGAGACTCCTGGATGACGCACTGGACACGGAAAGAACGAAGCCTGATTAAATAAATGTAAATGGATAGATTTGATCTCATCGATTAATTGGCGTGTGACGTGCTCAGTCAGACAGGGTACCTGATCTGAGGCAATGGGGCTGCGTCCATCCGGGGTCGGGCGTGGCCTTAAGTAGAGGCGGACTGCCGATTGCTGACGAGGAGCAGCTGGCGGCGCTGGAGGCTCCGCGGACGATGTTGGTCGATTGGTCTCCGATGTGCGGTCCGCGGACGATGTGCGCGTTTCGGCCAGCCGCTCCTGCTGACTTGCAACACTAGGATTGTTTACCTCACAACTCACAAATTGTACTTTCTTTGTAAACATGGATCCATGCTCCTCAAAAACGCGCGGGGTCCCACAGGGGTCAATCTTAGGGCCAACTCGTTTTAGTCTGTACAAGCTTCCCCTGGGGGACCTCAACAGGAGATTTAAGGGGCTCTGACACTTGCACGATTTTGTGGCACGCAATTCCACGACTCGGCTCATGCCGATGCACAAACTACCCGTACACTGACGAGAGCTGTACGTCAGCCCGTCATGGCTGCCATGTCAAGGCTGGAATTTTGAAATGTTCAAAGTTTTGGTCACGTCAAAAATTGCGACCGGGTCGTCACGTAAACACAACCTGGCCGTCAACATCTTATGTTTTATGCAGGCTGGCCGTTAACTTGTTGGAGAACGTGCGCTGGTTCGCAAGCAGAGTGCTGCAGTGCAATGCATGGTGTTATGGCATGTTAATAATAAACGGGGTTCATTATAAAATATACAATGCAACTATGAATTGCATTCCAAACGCTCACTGCTCATCGGGTTTTGTGTATCGCGGCCTACTACTTCCACACAAATTTAAATAGCAACGTAGCAGGCATATGCATGGGTGTGTGGAATGGCAGTCCCTGTGTGCATACACAGACTTTCCTACAAAAAGCTAAAACAACAGGCTGACGATTCAATGGCAGTTTTGCGAATTAAAACACAATTTAGATCATGCATTTGCACGTGTTTTAAACATTTCCAAGCAGCTATGCATTGACAGGTGCATTGCGCTGATAGGATAAGTTCTGGGCGCGTTTCTGGGTGAATATGTGTGGTAGTGTGGGGAGGCAAAAAATGAAATGAATGATGAAAATTGCAACGCGCGTGGAATACGCAATGGGCATTTGGACGTATAACGCATGTTCACTTTCGGTCACTGCAGAGAAGTGGGCTGCCCTGGTGGCGCATCCGCGCGCAATTCTCCAAAGTGTGGTGGCTTATAATCCCCCCCACCCCCACCACCACCACCAGTCGTCGATATCAAGTGTCGATGTCCCGTCCTCTCTTTATATTGCGTATCCATGAGCAAATCGCCACAACAATGTCCGAGTTGTGCAACGCCTCCATGCTGCCGCGTAAACGCTCCGCTCACCGTGTCCATTCATGTTAATTCGGATACGGATTGTCACACATTCGTTCACTGAGCCATGACCCCACGTTAACTGTGGGCAAAGACGGTGTAAACAGTGCTGGCGTCTCTCGTTTCGTGCCACAAAATCACATGACTGGCACGAGACAGTCATGTGCATTGCGTGCCACAAAATCGTGCAAATGTCAGGGCCCCTTTACTGTCAATCTTCATAGCTACACTGACGACACAGGTAAATTGCCGCAGTGTCCTGCTTTCTGGTCATCCGAAAAATACGACTAATAACCTACAACTCTTACAAAACTCAGTTGACTCTCTGTCCATTTTAGGATTTATTTTAAAATACTTCTTCTAGTGTAGTCAAATGCGTTAACATTCTTGGCTCTTCAAACTTAACTGATCTGCTTGTTCCATATCAGCTGCCACAGAGCATGAGGTCCTCCGGCACTGGCCTGCTAATCGTAACAGACATGTTTCTTTGACCAGGCTTATAACTAGGATGTTACTGTCATCTGCCTACTGTATGCGTATGTGTATAAGTGTGTGCCTGTTTGCTTATACTTGTTTTACCCTTGTAAAGCATATTATGTTGCTCTGCATGAAAGGCGCTCTATAAATAAAGTTTAGTTAGTCCTGTGAAATATGTAGATGGTCTGTAGTACCACCAGTTCCTGGACAACTAGTGTGTGATGTTTGTAAAGTGTCCTGATATCCACCGTCCAAAGCAGCTACAATGACTCACTTGTACCAGCGTGTGCCGGCATTCATGGTCGGCTTGATCTCCGACAGCAGGTGAGCAAGCCCGAAGTCGATAAGTTTGACAACCAGAGGTTTGCTGAGCCCGGCCAGCATGATGTTCCCGGGTTTGATGTCAAAGTGAATGATCTCCAATGAATGCAGCAGAGTCAACGCTCCAGCCAGCTGGAAGGTTAGAGAGAGCAGATAAATAACATGTCCCACACTCTTCTGTCAGGGGGAAAGAGAAAGAGAGACAACAGCGGGAGGGTCCGCCACCCCACGATCTCGGTGGACCACCCCACGCTCTCGGTGGATCCCAGAGAGCAGTCCTCTGGAGTCGAATGCCTCAGAGCAGATGACTGGAGGGTTGGGGGGTGCCGATGATTTTCTCCAGTGTTCTGTAGAAGGTTGTCAGTGTGGAGAAAATCAACGGTGGAGAAAATCATCTGTGTCCCCCTACCCTCCATTCAGGACCTTTTCCAGAACAGGGTGAGGAACCGGGCCAGAAACATCCTAGCTGACCCCTGCGTACTAAGACTTCTGGACTGAGAAACAGTTTCCTCTACAGAGTCCTGAGTACTAAGACCTCTAGACTGAGAAACAGTTTCTTCTACAGAGTTCTGAGTACTAAGACCTCTGGACTGAGAAACAGTTTCCTCTACAGAGTCCTGAGTACTAAGACCTCTGGACTGAGAAACAGTTTCCTCTACAGAGTCCTGAGTACTAAGACCTCTAGACTGAGAAACAGTTTCTTCTACAGAGTTCTGCGTACTAAGACCTCTAAACTTAGAAACAGTTTATTCTACAAAATCCCTGCGTACTAAGACCTCTAGACTGAGAAAGTTTCTTCTACAAAAGCCCTGCGTATTAAGACCTCTAGACTGAGAAACAGTTTCTTCTTCAGAGCCCTGCGTACTAAGACTTCGAGACTGAGAAACAGTTTCTTCTACAGAGCCTGTGCAGTAAGTCCTCGAGACTAACAGTTTCTTCTACAGAGCCCTGCGTACGAGGACGTCTAGGCTGAGAAACAGTTTCTCTACAGAGCCCTGCATACTAAGACCTCTAGTCTGAGAAACAGTTTCATCTACAGAGCCCTGCTTACTAAGACCACTAAACTGAGAAACAGTTTATTCTACAGAGCCCTGCGTACTAAGACCTCTAGACTGAGAAACAGTTTCTTCTACAGAGCCCTGCGTACTCAGACCTCTAGACTGAGAAACAGTTTCTTCCCATGCGCAGTGATGCTATTGAATGCAGGGGGTAGCCCTGCTTGATATGGTGACATGTTACATGTGCTGATTCTATGCCAATGCCACTTTATAACTTATGTTCTGTTTTCTTTCTTATTATGTTGACTTTGTTCATTACCTGTTGATCTTGAGAGAGTCATTTCATTCCCAACTAAAATTCCATTTGTTTGTACTGCTGCCATGTCTCTGCAATATGGAGAATTAAAATGAATCTTGAATGTTGACATTGTTTGGCGAGTACCTGTTTGAGGACGCCAGCGATGTCTGCCATGGTCATCTCTCTCCGCGCCCGGCTCTTCAGGTATTCCTGAAGACTGACGGTGAGCAGCTCAAACTCCAGGAAGAAGGAACCACTACGGAGACACCACGTGTTGAACTGGATGATGGCGGGCGGCTGAGAGTTCAGCTCCCGTATCCGCTCCAGGATCATAATCTGAGGAGTTAGCCAAATAGATAAACCAAAGCATCCATCCAGAGGTAGCCAAGTAGATAAACAAAGACAACCATCCAAAACCAAGACATCCATCCAGAGGTAGCCAAGTAGATAAACCAAAACATTAATCCAGAGGTAACCAAGTCAAGACAAGGAATTAAAACAAACATTGAAGGCCAGGATTGAAGAATCCTTTGCACCCCTGGATGATGCAATGGTAAGATATGATATAAGGTATGTTGAATCTGCATGTGTCAGTTAAGTTTTGATTTGGTCTTAATGTTATGTTTTAAGTTGAGGACATGTTCTACCTCTCTCCTGGCGACGTCCTTGAGTCCCGGCTCCATCATCTTGACGGCCACCACGTCGTTGGTGAGGAGGTTTCGACACTTAGCGACTCGGCCGTATGACCCCTCGCCGAGCAGGGCCAGGATCTGGTAGGTGGAGAGCTTTGCATGCAGCAGACAGCCTTCGTACAGCTGCTCGGACTCCGATGCTGAGATATCGTCTGGAAAAACCACACGAGTGGTGTCCGCTTCAAATCAGGAAGAGGTTAATCAACCTATCACCAAGTCGACGCTACACGGTATTTACATGTTACTGTAACACAGCTGGGGGCGTGTCCGCCTCAAATCAGGAAGTTTAATCACCGTCTGAAATCAGGAAGAGTTTAATCAATCTATCACCAAGTCAAGGATATACGGTATTTGTATGTTACTGTAACACATCTGGGCGTGTATCCGCCTCACATCAGGAAGAGGATAACCAACCTATCCCCAAGTCAAGGCTACGTGGTATCAGATGATATCAGTATCAGAATACTTTATTGATCCAAAAGGGAAATTTTGTTAATTCGGCCTCAGATCAGGAAGTTTTATTCATTTCATCATGCAGAGTTATTTCTTTTTTTAAGTCATTTTTTGGGCACAAGTGACATTTTTCATTCTTTATTGAGATAAATTAAATGATTAAATTGGAAACTGGGATGAAAAGTCGGGGGGAGACATTGCAGAAAAGCCGGCGAGGGGATGAGAGCCCGCGGGACTGCTCGTCCTATGGTCGTCACACATACATGTACAGTGAAATTCTTCCTTCGCATTTAACCCATCCCTAAGGAGCGGTGGGCAGCCATTTGCGCGGCGTCCGGAGGATGGTTTATTTACAGTACAATTGATGAAACTTTGCTGTCAACAAACTTGGAAAGGTTGGTAGCAGTGGAAGGTTTAGGGTGCTTTCGTCAGGATTATGGGTTAATCCTAAACCCTTACCCTAAACCTTAATCCTTCTCCCCACCCTAAAGATAACCCTAAACCCTACCATAAGCCTAAATCTAAACCCCTACCATAACCCTTCTCCCCACCCTAAACCTAATCCTAAACCCGAATGTAGACCTAAACCTAACCCGTTCCCAGAACGCCAAAACCTGATACCCAGTTGAAAGACTTAAACATATTTTTGAACATGAACAGTGAGCCTTGAAGAACCAAATAGGATCTTAGATCAGAGCTAAGAGCTACATGTTCTAACATAACATGTTGGATACATGTTGTTATGGTGATTAGAAAAAGTGCCCCCCCCCCCAAACACACACACACACACATTGTTTGTGAATCAGTGGTGTAGATTAACTTGTTGAAGTCCATAGATTGGACCAGAGGTTGTGGGGTGAACGTGAGGCTTTGGGGTTAACCTACCGTCCATACAACAGTTACACATCACGGGGAGAAGGATGCACGCTAGAGTCCACATCAATCAGGCTGATTGGGAGACGCTGGAGTAGAAACAACATGTACATCCTCACCCCAGGCCACCAAAACATTCACTGTGCGGCCCAATGGACACCGGCATTATGACATCATCAGTGGGTATGGCTTTGTGGTCAGCTGGTTGAACCACCCTCTAGTGGGGAGAAATGAGGTTAATTCAAAGCCATGTGTACCATTTCCACAGAATATGAACTGATTTTAGGAGGGCCTTTAAATACAATGCACTAAATATATTATAGTAATATATTATAGTAATATATTGGTAATATATTATAGTAATTAACAGTTTATAATCTGTACTTTCAACATTACACTTAACTACTATAATAATAATAATAATAATATATTATTATGATTTAAATAATAATTATACTACTACTCCTACTACTCCTACTACTCCTACTACTACTACTACTACTACTACTAATAATAATAATAATAATAGACTACTGTTGTCATTGAAACATATTTATTGAATGGTAAACATATTTATTGAATGGTATGGTATAGAAATGGCTGGGAAATGTTTATTTTAGGATGAACTATTTAAAAGAAATTATCGGATAATTTGTAAAAAACGATTAGTTATAAACTGCAGATATTCAACTCAAAAGTTGGAATTCACAGAGAAATAAATAAATTAAATACAAACACATTATTAAGATATTAAGATTATTTAAAGTTATGTTTTTCAATCTATTTAATGTAGGTGTTTTCAGGTGATAATATTCTTTGAACAAATGCAGTCTACAGCAAATCAATTGTTAGAAATGACTTAATATTATTATTTATTTTTCTGAAGAGTGTCAAGAGACTAATTCACGCTCTAAAAACAGGAGGCTTTTTTTTCATTTTATCCAGCCGTCTGAAATGCACTTCCAGTGTCTGCATAGTTGCCTGTGTAAAGTAATCGTAGTGGACCAAATTGGCTGAATTTGTCACACAAAACCCACACTGGTTCAAATCTGCTCACTACAGCTTATTCTGTGATCAATTACACATTATCCACGCAGCTGCACTAACTGTTTTACATAAATATTAATGAAAAACAAATAACAAATACGACTTCAAGTCACTCACCGATGTGGTCACATGTTCTTCTGAAGCAATGGGATGGCTGCATCCACTCGTACGTCCGATGCAGATGAGTAAATGGAACGGGTTGGGCAGATTATTCAACCATGCGTTTGTGGTGCACCGATCCGCACTACAACATTTGGGTGTGATATAGCACAGTGCAAGTTACCAACATCATTTTTAAATAATGTGGTAGGCGTGTTCTCCCACTGAATAGACATGTTGAAAAATAAGTCAGAACACGGCGACGCGACTGGCACCAGAATTACTATTGAAGGTAGACTTTTTAAAAAAAATAATATAAATTATATATAATGTATAAAATAATTCAAAAATAATATATCATTTATAGAATCATTTAAAAATAATACATAATGTATACAATAATGATACGAGAAAAGAACATTAACAACAATTTTTAAAAATGTACGGTTAAAGTTAAAAAAAGAATAGGAGCTGGCCTTGTGGCGTAGCGGTTAAAAACGCTGCGCCGAGAGCCTCATATATAGTCTTGTCGCTGTGGTTTAAGACCACAGCGCACACAACGCCGTGAGAACGCTTCCCCTCGCGGCCAAATACTGCATGAATGAGACGAAAAAACAAAAAAAAAGTAGTTTCAGAACAGTTTCATATGTCCGAGCTTAGCTTCTGTGATCAACAGTATAAACAAGGTGATCTGTGAGAATTGATCATTGGCCGTGTCCGAAATTGTTCCCTATTCCCTATTTAGTGCACTATATGAGCACTTTATTCTGCAGGCATGTCTGAATACTCCATGTAACTTATATAGTGCACTCAAAGTATCCCACAATGCACTGCGAAAAGTAGTGTGCATCGATGTACCCTAGCAGGTACATCACCACAGCAAATAGTTATAAATGAAGTACTTTTGACTTTCTGTGATGATTGCTGAATTTTATTATGTCATAATAATTTTAATGCCACGACTCCTGTGTCCGAAATCTCAGTCATTGCCATTGAGTGCACTATAAGTGAATGCATTATATAGGGAGTAAGGAGTAGAGGATAGGGAGCAATTTCGGACCCAGCCATATTCTTGTTCCTCCAGATTGAGTGCCATCTCTCTATCGACTGCGTCACTGTCAAGTCTTTGTAAAAACATGTCCATAAAACACAGCAGTCTTGACTTGACTGCTGAAAAGTCTGTAAACTCAGGTGAACGGACTATAGAGAGAACATTAACCATTTGTCCAATCTATCTATTTTCACAGTCAGATTTTCCAATGAGGCTGGTCCGTCCAGGGGAGGGGGGGGTCCAGAAGTGCCCCAGCGTTGGGAAAACATGATAAGAATAACGTTTTAGCAATGACAGTGTCTAAAGATGAAGTTAGCGCGCAGACACGGAAGTCCGAGAGAACATGAACCAAATCTAATCATCTAATCACTCCACCGAGCCGAACACCACAACGCGTCCGCCTGGAACATCCTATCGACGTCGTCCCAGACACCACTGAGACCTTCAGATGGCCGTCGTCTTCTTGGGGCTCAGGATGGGCGTGGTGATGAGATGGGCGGGGCTCGCCGTGCTGGCGGCAGCACCAACTGTGGCACGGCGGCCACGCAGCGCCGTGGCCAGGTCCTTGCGCACGTCCTCACTGGACAGCACGTAGAGCAGCGGGTCAAAGGCGCTGTTTAGCGTGCAGAGCAGCAGCGACACGGTGTACGGGTAGTGAATGCGCTGCGAGAAGGTGCAGTCAGCGCGGTCCGTGGCCTGCACATGGAACTGCAGCGCGCGTACCAGCAGCACCAGGTGGTACGGCGCGAAACACACCAAGAACAGGCTGACCACGCCCACCGCCAGGGACCGCACACGCCGCTGCAGGAACACATAAATACTGTTTGACCTGATGGAAATGCACAATAAAATATAATATATTGGCATGGGTCAGGTCACCTAGGACGGGCTGTGTAAGGCATCGTCGCGTGCTACACATACGCACACACACACACGGAGACACAGACACACAGGCACAAGCACGTGATGGTCGTGGCAGGGCTGATTTCAGGTGATCCTGACCCGTGCGAAGTGGAGCAGCTTGTTTGATAAACAAATGTAAACAGTGATGTGCTCATATTTCATTGGCCAAGATGGCCTTACCGCCGCTGTTGAACTGTATACAAGCTCTCACTTTCTGACATTAAAAAAGAAGAAACATATGCTGCCCGAGTCCTGAGTCGTCTGTGTACCAGGTTTCCAGACATCATGGCTGCTGGCTATAATGGTGGCCAACCACTACCTGGGTTATAGACAGAGACTAGCTCTCTGCTAATCGCTGTTCTTACGGTCGTTAGAGAAAGTCCAGTCTGTTGCTGCTAATGCAAGCTTCTACAGTCCGGGGTTTTCCACCATGGTTCTGAACACCTGGCTAACTGATGTCCACCATATGGAGTTTCTGGTTCTGATGTGGCAGATCGACGTTACCTTGCCTCGTCCAAAAACTGTGTGAGTTACTTGCCTTACCTGATGGTCAACCTGTTATATGCATGATTGGCTGAGATCACACTACTATATCCACACATCACACCACATCGAATGAAGGGTTTTGAGACTCATATCAGTAATTGATATAGAGCCTTATCTCCTATCAAATTCTCCCATCAGACCCTATCCCAGCGATGCATATTGTTGAATGCTGTGGTTTTATATTTTTTATAAATTATATTTCATGTGTTGCATCTGTTTATATTCTTTGTACTTCATGCGTTGTGGCTGCAGCCACTAGATACAATTTCTCAAAACTCTCAAGCAAAACTCACAATAACCTAAGAAGCTGCACTCAGGCAGCTTCCACCTTCAGCCAGAACTTATTCTCTTTCGTGGGCCCAAAACTCTGGAACAGTCTGCCACAATGTGTTATTAAATCTATCTATTAAATCTATGAGTCCTACCAGTTTCTTTGTAGCAGTCAAACAACTTTCGCTAGGAAAACAAATACGCCAGCACTAACACTAGCCAGAACATGTCAACTCCACTAGCTGCCAACCACTACCACGGCCAAATACCTAACCTCGCTTTTAGATACCGCTGCTAACTGCCAACCACCACCACGGCCTTGCTAGTCTCCTAGCCAGCTAGCTAACCTCACTTTTAGATTACGCTTCCAGCTACCAACCTCCTCATGCTAGGAGGTTGCAGGTAACCAAGGCCTCAACCCCCTGGTTTTAACTTGATTTCATTAGTCCTTCACTAGCCCGCTGCTAGATGCTAACCAATATCATGGCCCAGCTAGCCTCTAGTACCCTGTTTTATCTTGTTTTAACTTTGCTTTTAACCAGAGATGCATGAATATTTGTATAGTTGTAATCCCTCCACGGACATCCGAAATATGGCAGTTCTGCTAAGCCTGTTATGTACAACCATCTTCTCATATCTCATGTCTCGTGTTGAAATGTTTGATGGCTCTGCACTGTCTGTCCTAAAATAAAATTAATTAAATCATTCAAATTAATTTGAATTGAAGTCAGATGGAGAGCGAACCTTCTGTTCGGGTTTCAGTGAGTTGCTGGCGCTGACGGCGCGCAGCACGGCCCGGTTGGACACGGCCAGCAGGACCAGAGGAAGCACGAAGCCCGCCACGAACCGCGCATAGTTGAAGGCTGTGACCGCGCCTTCAGGGGTGTGGTCCGGTTCAAAGCACCTGCAGAACATCGTCAGTCAATGCTCACATGAGTCCCGACAAATGGTGCACTTGAGTCACTAAAATATAGTGCACTATGTTTCAGTGGACTGACATTTTAGTGCATTGTGTCACAGTTTAGTACTCTCTCAAATCAAACACCTCAGTTTAGAACTTGCTGGAAATGGCACTGCGCTTCGCAAACATGGAGCCAGGAGGACGGACTACAAACGGAACTACAATATGGAGGCAGTAGGATGGGCTACAAACATGGAGCCAGCAGCATGGACTACAAACAGAACTACCAAGATGGAGCCAGTAGGACGGACTACAAACAGAACTAGAACATGGAGCCAGTAGAACAGAATACAAACAGAACTAGAACATGGCGCCAGTAGAACAGAATACAAACAGAACTAGAACATGGAGCCTGTAGGACGGACTAGATGGATATGACGTGAGTGTGCGCTCGTACACCATTTCATTTCATCTACATAGGAAACATGGCGGGCGTTTAGTGCGTTTCGGTCGTCCGCTGGGTTCCCGACTGTTTTCAGAGTATGGTGATGGCACTTTCAGTGCACTGGAATTCAAGTCTGGACAGCACACTACGCACTAAAAATAGTGCATGGAGTGAACAAATGCGGCATTTGAGACACAGAAATGTGTAATTAACTTACGTTAATTGTAATGTGATTACATGTAGTTGGTTAGTACCCACCGGCCCTTGTTGTGTGGGTCCTTGTCTCGAATCAGGAACAGCGGCATGTGAGCCCCGGTGATGACCACGATCATGACTACGGTGACGCCGGCCGCCACGCTGCGGCGCCGCAGCCCACGCGACTCCAGTGAGTACGTCACGGCCACGTAGCGGTCGCAAGAGATACAGCAGAGCAGAGCAATGCTGATGTACATGTTGGTGAAGAAGACAAAGCCGGTCACCTGTCGAAGAACGTTTACGTTAACCGGGCGCCTGGAGCCCTTGTTACCTCCTTCCAATTCCTTGGATTTTTCAACCTTCCATTTTTGTTCCTGTAGGAACACTACATCAATGCCCTTTCCCGTCATCGTTCCCAGGATCAGTTGCATATGTCGTATTCGGACTTGTTTCGCTAAACCTTGCACACGCCGTTTGGGGACGTCGCATGACGCTTCCGGGCACCGATCCTAGCACAGATTCTGTAGTTTCTGTAGCCGACCCATTATAATTTCTTTGGCCTGTCTGGCGATGCGGGCTATCGTAACTCTGATAGAAGGAGGCTGAGGGTGTGCTAACACTTGTTCAAGGTGTCTTGGCATTAATATCATAAAGGTTACAATATATTTTGAACATGAACAGAAAGAAACATCTTCTCTGTATCTGTATCATGTTTATTGAATAAATTGTATTCCTTATTGTATCTCTAAAAAGTGGATCACTTGGAATATTTTGCAAACTCACAAAATGATTTTATTTATAATGTCAGTAATATCTTAGAAATAACAGACTACATTTTCAACCCAAGCATCCAAAACAGGCTACACTCAGTTTCTGTTTCATATAAATTAGTGAAAAAAATATTCCTTTGTAATAGTTGAGAAATACTACTATGCAAGGGTGAGAAGGCTTTAATTTTGGAATACATTTTTGGAAAAGACTTGTACGAGTTCATGTGACACTAACCTTGCATGCTATGGTGCTGAGGGGCCAGCAGTGGTTTCGGGCCACGTACACGGCCCACAGCGGGAGGGTCAGCAGATACATGAGGTCGCACACGGACAGACTCCACAGGTAGACGGCGAGCACGTTCTTCCGCTGCACCTGACGGAAGGTGAGCCAGATGGTCAGAGTGTTGGCCGGGAGGCCCACCAGGATGACCAGGCAGTAGAAGACCACCTGGGTGGTCTGGAGTTCGTGTAACGGGAGCACGCACGTCGCGTTGGTTGCATTTGACGTCTCGATGGTCACATTCAGACAGCCCTGCATGTCTGGAACAAAATTGGGTTTTTAAAGTTAGATTTCTGCGCAAAATCTATTTTTTCATTTTATTACCAGGGGCTGTGTCGCCGTCAAAATTTCTGCCTGTTTGTCTCCCAAAATGTCTGCCACCCCCAAGACTTGACATCACCGTGCACAAGCCCTATTCCAGCATTGCCTCAATTGATTTGAATTGACGTGCGTTCAGGTGATGACTCAATTCGCCCCTCTCTCAAGCGCTGACACTCGACTTTCTGCGTGACGCCCACATATTTCCACGTCAAATGGAAAATGTGGTGTGATGGAAAATGATCTCCACCATGCGTTGAAAATCTGTTTAAAAAAAAGTAAAAAAAGTTCAGTGAAAAGCTGGGTGTGAATCCTACACACCCATGAACATGATCACAGCCAAAATGCTGATCAAATGAAACGGACAAACAAGGACCCGATGATTAAATTGATCTATAAATAAAGGTTGACTTGAGCAATAAACCACAATAGTCTACTTGGTGCGTGCAACATGTGTACACACACACACATGCAGAAACACTGCGTTGTGTTGCAACCACTTCCTTCCTGATCGCTGAGCAGGCGATCAGCATACGCTGATCAAGACAATCAGATTACAAAAAAAAAACCCATCTGTCTCAAAAATATGCTGTTTTATATAAAACGTGTCTCCATCATTAGCACTGGACAGTGAAGGTCATTCCAAGGTGCTACAAGGTTAATAATAATAGTTGGAAATGAAAAGAATGATTTTAACAAATAAACCCACAATAGTACAAAATATAATAAATATAAATATACCAAATATAAATAGTTATAAAGTCAGGGATACTGGTCATGGCGAGCAGCAGCTTTAGGTTAAAATAGTAAAAGATGAAAAATTAGGTTGTCCAGAATATTTAAATAAAAATTGTTGGTAGCACTTCATAATACGTGTCCGCATTTGAACATTAGTTACGCATTAGCTAAGCATTAGTTAACCATCATTTCAACCTTAGTTAACCCTTAGTTAAGCATTACATCTTAATTATTTCGCATTACTTAATCATTAACTAATGACTTCTACAAAGACCACTTGTTAAGCATTAGTTAAGCCCGTTAGTTATCCGAACCTTAGTTAATCGTTAGTTAAGCATTACTTAATCTTTAACTAACTAATGCTTAGCTAATGCGTAACTAATGTTCAAATGCGGACATGTATTATGAAGTGCTAGCGATTAGTTTTATACTTCTAAAGTCAATGGTTAGTTTACTATGTCAAGG
>OMKY01074841.1:0-12460 GCA_900302395.1 Bregmaceros cantori | reverse complement strand
AGCCAATACCCGGCTAATGTCCAGTATAGCTTACCAAACAAACCCTCGAGACATATTCACGTGTCAAGACTGGTCATTTCCTCTACGTGGACACCTTATCTGAGCTGCCATATGGAGTATAATTGTTTATATATTATAAATTAATGAAAGTGTATGCAGCATAGCATATATGTGTATGTAGTTAGATTCAAATGCTGCTTATTCTAGACAAGGGGTGGGAGTAATAAGTTTTACTTCTTCTCACTCCTTTTCGAATATTTAGTTCATCATCATTTTTACTTTATTTTCATTTTTATTTTCAGATTGTATTATTTCATTTTTATTTTCAGATTGTATTATTGTGTTTCCTTATTGTAATTAATTTCATTTATTTAGTATTTTGTGTGTGAGTGCTAATAATATTCGAAATAAACTTCGCTTCATTCATTCATCGTTGTCTTTGGATGGTATCAGCTAGTCTTGTGTGATAGAGCCAGGGCTTGAAAACTAAATTATTTTTTAAAAGTTCCATTCCGAACGGTTCAGACAGGCCTATGTTTTTTAACGTTTTCGTTCTCGGAACGGTTCCGCCACCACAATATCGGATCTGAACCGGTTCGGAACGCAAAAATTTCGTTCGTTCTTAGAGTTCCACATATTGTGCAATTTTACATTTAGATATAATTCATACAATATATATTTGGTGGACTTTCAAACTTCAGTGTAACTGTATTAACGCCATTACATTTGCTTCCTCGTCCGTCCACAAGATGGAGCCCCAGATGCATGGGACTTGACTGACAGTGAAGGTTGGGTGGATGCACAACGGGAAATAGTCTCCCAGACATAGGAAATGTTCAAATATATAGAGAACGGAGAAAAAAAAATGCTTTTAACCGGTTTTGTGGATTACATAATGTTCCGTTTCTGTTCCGGAACAGTTGAAGAAATCTCTTTTCGTTTCTGTTTCCGCTCCCCATAAAATTTCCGTAAAATTCTGTTCGTTTTCGGTTTTTGTTTTCGTTCCTTGAACCTGTTCGGAGCACTGCTTTGGAGATGAGCGTGGATTGTGGATAATGGATAATCAGACACTGAAGTGTAGCAAGCACATTTTAAAACATTGTGTTTTCTGAAAAAAATCTACCACTTTACTCAAATGCCCTTGCATGTGTATCTATTAAGCTCTAAATATTGCTTAACAGATTGAACATTGAACATAAAAAATAAAAAACAATATTCTTTGTTGTGCAGGCTCCAACGCATGTCGTGTCAACAATGGTGGCTGCAGCAGTTTGTGTCTGGCGATACCTGGAGGCAGACAGTGTGCCTGTGCAGAGGACCAGATCCTAGACCCAGAAAACAACAGCAGCTGCAAAGGTACCGTCAGTGTGAACAGATCCTAGACCAGCTAACAGCAGCTGTAAAGCACAGTCAGTCTGAACAGATCCTAGACCAGCTAACGGCAGCTGTAAAGCACAGTCAGTCTGAGCAGATCCTAGACCAGCAAACAGCAGCTGTAAATGTACAGTCAGTGTGAAGAGATCCTAGACCATCTAACAGCAGCTGTAAAGCACAGTCACTGTGAACAGATCCTAGACCAGCTAAGAACAGCAGCTGCAAAGGTACTGTCAGTGTGAATAGATCCTAGACCAGCTAACAGCAGCTGTAAAGATACAGTCGGTGTGAACAGATCCTAGACCAGCTAACAACAACAGCCCTAAGGCAGAGTCACTGTGAACAGATCCTAGAACAGCTAAGAACAGCTGTAAAGGTACAGTCAGTATGAACAGATTCTAGACCAGCTAACAGCAGCTGTAAAGATGGTCAGTGTGAACATATCTTTAGGACAAACATCACAAGAGGTGTGCCTTGTGGTGTGCAGTGTTAGGCTGTGATGTCATTCAGTAAGCAGTGAACACTGCAATCATTGATTACCTGCGCCAGGGCGGAGCAGGTTATGTTTTTGGTCGTGTTGGTTTGTCCCCTTGATAACTGTAAAAGATGAGCATGGATCTGGATGAAATTTTGCAGAGTTGTTGGAAATGACAGAAGAAAGAAGTGATTACATTTTGGTGCATTTCTTTAGCCTACAAGTAACATAACAAAATAATCGTTTTCTTCGAGAGATACAAGGAACACAGCGGCCCGAGATTATGCGCATGCGCAGTGAACAACCGAAAGCTAACAGCTAACTGCTAACAACAAGTGGCCGGCGTCATGCCATGCAATTTCCGCCCCACGGGATTATTCCGCCTGAAGCCCAAGTCGAAAGGTAATCGTACTGTTTGAAAATATGGCCTATGTAAACACTGAATAATGACCGTTGTTAGCGTTCGGCGAGTTGCATGGAATTCATCGCTATTGTGTGTGTGTGTGTGTGTATGTATGTGTGTGTGTATATATGTATATATATATATATATATATATATGTATATGTATATGTATATGTATATGTGTGTGTGTGTGTGTGTATTTATGTATATATATATGTGTGTGTGTGTGTATTTATGTATATATATATATGTGTGTGTGTGTAAATAATGTGTGTATATTGTATGCAATGCAATCTCCGAGTGCTTCTAGTTTATTTTAAGATTCCCCCTGGTGCAGCCAGCAAAAGCGACAAGCTTCCCGGCTAGAGCCAAAGAAGGATGAGGAAATCCCCATGTCCGTCAGGGCTGTCGACACACCAGGGAATTTGCACGGGCCAGCGCATATTTCAATCAATACCCAAAAGTGTTGGAGGAGCTAATCTAGGAGAGAAGGGACAGACTGTGATGACCCCGGCTACCGAACACGTGCTCTGTTCTTTCTCTTGCCGAACAGAATGATGATTAAAGTGTAACTAAGAGGTGAATGTCTTCCCTCCTCCAGCCAACCCATCGTACATCCCTCCTCCTCAGTGCCAGCCTGGAGAGTTTGCCTGTAGGAACAACCGCTGCATCCAAGACCGCTGGAAGTGTGATGGAGACAACGACTGTTTGGACAACAGTGATGAGGCCCCAGAGCTATGCCGTGAGTTACCCTCCCCATCGACACACCCAATCTGTTAACATGCGTGTGGCTCGTCCGCCACAACACATCCTTTGTGTTAAAACGATAGCTTTTTGAGCAGATGGATTGATTTGTCACAGATTAGCTGCGTTAATGCTCTAGGGTAGGTTCAGGAACTGATGAGATTTTGATGATGGTAAAATTGAACATTCAAATGTTCAATTGAACACATTAAACATTAAACATGTTCAAATTCAATTGAACATAATTATATCGTGCTTGATGAGCGCAGGCGATCTCAAGACACTGCGTGTGCTGTGATCTAAGCCACAGGCACATGGCTAATTATGGGACCAGCCATGGGAGAATCAACACTTTTAAATGGTTCGCATAATACATACTCTTAATAGATACTCTTAAACCGAGGACGGGGACGAGGAGGCGGTAAACGTAGCGGCCACCAGGCGGCAGCACAAGTTTACTTCACGCGGAAGGGTCTGCTTCACAGCTAGTCCCTGCAACAAGTTTATTGAGCTGAAGATTTTATAACATTCATGATCGGAAAAGACACCTGACCTTCCTTTAGATCAACACACCTGTCCCACGGATCGCTTCAAGTGTCAGAACAACCGGTGTATCCCCCTTCGCTGGCTGTGTGACGGAGACAATGACTGTGGAAATGACGAGGACGAATCCAACACAACCTGCTCAGGTACGTTACTCACGCTACACACCCGCTAAAGTAGGAGGAAAGAGAGAAATGTTCTGTTCTAAACAATAATAAAGTTCATTTCACAAAACTCTGGATTGCTTTACACAGCACCCAAGTTCATCTTTAGTGGAACGGAAGAAGGAAAAAAAGAAAACAAAACCATAACTAGAACCACTCAGTTTGCAAACCTGTGTCGTAGTGGTACAAAAAAAATAGTACTTTTAGTCCTAACAGTATGTGTGGCAACCCATTACCAATGCAGGTGCTCGAGTAGCGCGATTGACCCATAGACTGTATTCCAACTGGCGAACATGCCAATTTCCCAGCAGCCCATGCGACCCGGAAGTCTGGTCATGTGACTGCGGTAAGCGCCCAGCGATCTATCGGTTAGTTTGTGATTAAGTATGATTATGTTACTTATAGACTACAGAAATGCACCAAAATCTAATCGATTCTTCCGTGTGTCATTTCCGAAGTCTGTAGAAAATTTCATCCGGATCTGTGCACAACTTTTTCAGTAATCCTGGGGACAGACAAACCAACGCTACCAAAAACATAATCTGCTTCGCAGCTCAGCCCCGTGCAGGTAAAAAAGACAACTAACTAGAAAGGGAGCTACTGTCTGATCAATTGAATCATTGTTAATTTTGTGCTGACATTACCCCAATAGGTCCAGGCAAATTTAACATTAATACATCATATTTGAAGACATGATGTATTAAATGGTCATAATTGATGGAAAAAAGGTGAATAAGAAGTAAAACATGAAATATAATAAAAAGAAAATCTAAATATTACGGTATGAATTGTAATATGTTCGTCTCAGAGAACGTAACTTGTACATTTGTTGGTTAAGAAGTTAACAAGATGAATCTCTTGTAATTGTTGGTTAGCGTTAACAAGAAAAAACATCCCGCCGATTGGTCGACTAATCGTTTAAATAATTGGCAACTAATCAATTATTAAAATAATTGTTAGTAGCAGCCCTCTTACTCTCCCATAACAGCTGGCTCGTGTTATTACCATCATCGTGCATGTGTAAAGAATAATATTGACAATGCTGGTTTAAAGTGAGATAGGCGGGCGAGCGCATTTGTCTGGTGTTGCCAGGCTGGTAGAGAAAATCTGTCTTCTAGTGGAGGTTATAAATGCTGTTATTAGTATATTCCAGAGATGCGACCAAGTCCCTTTTTCAAGTCCCAAGTCTTGTTTGGGCAAGTCAAGTCAAGTCCCAAGTCTACTCCAAGTCAAGTCATCATTAACATGCTGTCATTTTATCTCCAGAATCTGATTTTAATAAAGTCAAAAGCAAGCAATAGTCTTGCTTTTATAATTGCATTGTTTGCTTCTTTTGACTATTAAAATCAGATTCTGGAGCTAAAATTACAGCATGTTAATGATGACTTGACTTGGGACTTGAGTCGACTTGCCCAAGAAGCCTTGGGACTTGAACGAGGGACTTTGTCTCATCTCTGGTATATTCTAGATCTTTATGCACTAGTTAATCTAATAAAGAACCCTCTGGTTTCCAGCTCGTACTTGTCCTCCAAACCAGTTCTCCTGTAAAACTGGACGCTGTATCCCCGTCTCCTGGACCTGTGACCTTGACGATGACTGTGGCGACCGCTCTGATGAACCAGCTTCCTGTGGTGGGTGAACTTCACTAGCAACATTCTTTTGCCAGCTACACTCACTTTACTAGCTTTATAAGCTAATAGCTAGTTCACTAGCTATTAGCTTTATAAGCTAATAGCTAGTTCACTAGCTGCTGAACCAGCCTCCTGTGGTGGGTGATCTATCTACGCTAGCTACGTTAGCTCCACTGACTACTGTTGTTGCTAAAACCATAAGATACTAGTCATGTTCAGTGGTGGAAAGTAACAAATTACATTTACTCACATTACTGTAATTTATTACTTTTTATGAGTAATTTGTAATTTTCTGAGTAGTTTTTGAAATGTGTAATTTTTACTTTTACACTAGTACATTTTTACCTTAGTACTTTTTATGTAGTACAACGCACATCGCTAGACACTAGGGGTGCACCAGTCTGCATTCTTGGAGGGCATTTTAATATTGATTTAAAAAAACTTGCTGAATTTGATTGACTCATGCTTTTTTTTGCATTAAGTAATTATAAAGTAACTTTTACTCATTTTACTCATTACATTTTTACTCGAGTACATTTTGAGATGGGTAATTTTACTTTTACAATTCTGAGTACAATTTAAGCAAAGTAAAGATATTTTTACTCAATTACAATATTTCAGTACTCTTTCCACCTCTGCTCATGTTACCCCAACGGGCCACAGTTTGCCGAATACACATTGGATCATTTTCCAAACACCAAGAGTCATCTTACCAGGTTCTCCAATGATCAGGCGGTATGGTGTTCACCATGGTTTATTCAGGATACTTCAGGCCGAGTGGGACACCCAGCATCCAAGAGTCTCTCGCGTAGTTCCCTGTTCTGCTCCCTCCAACGTCTCTAGGCCCAACCCCTTTTTTGGCGTTGGCCAATCACATCCCTCGGCACGTAGTACATGCACACAATAATAGCAGGTGGCGTCTGCTCTCTGCACCGCAGACAACAGGGTTAACAAGATTATTCCTGGGGTTATCCACCAGACATGCCCTTGGTTGGCCTTTGGCCACCTCACTACGCTAGCTACATTCACTTTACTAGCTACACAACCTATGTTATGTATGCTAGCTTCACTAGCTATGCTAGCTACATTCACTTTACTAGCTACACAACCTATGTTATGTATGCTAGCTTCACTAGCTATGCTAGCTACATTCACTTTACTAGCTACACAACCTATGTTATGTATGCTAGCTTCACTAGCTATGCTAGCTACATTCACTTTAATAGCTACACAACGTATGTTATCTATGCTAGTTTCACTAACCTATGTTATGTTATCTATGCTAGCTTCACTAGCTATGCTAGCTACATTCGCTTTACTAGCTACACAACCTATGTTATCTATTCTAGCTTCACTAGCTATGCTAGCTACACTCTCCTTACTAGTTCTAGCTTACTAGCTGCTGACCCAGCCTTCGGTGGTGGGTCCCTGACCTAGCTACACTGGCTTTACTAGCTACTCTAGCTTTAGTGGTATTCATATATACATTCAAGTGATCTGAATGGATTTACTAAAATATGTTTAAAAGCACAAGATACAACATTCGTGGGTTCCATTTTAGTCGTTTGACCGATATTGAAAAAGTAATCCACTGTTTTGCAATATTTAAAGTTATTTTTTTGGAGTGAGCGCCATTTTCCTTTTTTTTCCATGATTAGTTTGAAAGTGGGACGAGAGAGGTTGGTGGAAGATGTCAGGGCAAGGTCGATGGGGGGAGGAAAACTTGCAACGCTGCCCGTCCCTGTGACCTAAGTCACAAGCACCATACATCTGCTGGGTGCGGGTGTTTTACCGACTGCGACACAGAGCTGATAACAATTGGGTGAGGGGGTGATTGTGCATCTTTAACGTCAACAAATAATGTTTCATTCTCTGCAGCGTACCCCACCTGCTTCCCTCTCACCCAGTTCACCTGCAACAACGGACGCTGCATCAACATTAACTGGCGCTGCGACAACGGTGAGATACCCTCTGATTACCTAAGATGAACACTGCTAAGATTAACAATGCTAATGCTAATGCTTGGTAAGTTGAACAAATGATAATTACTGTACCATGATGATGTCACAATGATCATAATAACTTTCACACCATGATACTCCACTCACTCCACTACTACTACTAAGTTATACAATGCTGACATGCTAAAGCCCCCTGCATACTTCACGGTGGGGTGGGGAGCAGACCGCCGTGGTGTAGTTTTTCGCGCTAAAAAAACTACACCACGTCATCAATGTGCCTCGGTACTTGTCGGTGGGGCGCTCCCCACCTCTCATCCTGACCATAGCCCTTGTTTCTACTAACCGGCTTCACCTCGCGGCTGTGATTGGTCAAGACGGAGAGTGGACGGTCCCAGTTTTTGCAAGCAGCCTCGCGAATCTCTCTCGCTCGAGACGAGAGGAGACAAGGGAGAGAGAAAAAGAGCGAGACAACAACAACATACAGTGTGTATAGACACAGACTGACATGACAGAGAACATAATAGATTAGAGGGAATAGAGGGAGGCAATAGAGATATCAATAGAGAATAGAATAGAGAAAATGGGCGAATTTAGGTGGAGCCGGGGGGGCAGAGGGTGATCTGGAACTATGACCACTTTCTACCCAAACCGCCGCGACGGCGGTCACGTGATCACCTTTACGGCGGGCTGGTCCCCACCCCACCCTGAAAGTATGCAGGAGCCTTTAGCTGAACACCACTAACTGTTCTCCAATAATCTGTTGGGTGAACAACCGCTTGAAGTTGTTAAAGTTTGGAAGTTTGCGTCCTAGCCTCACTCGGATACTGGGTCCAGTGTTATTTTGAGATTCCCGTTTTAGGATGTCAGTTGCAACATTTGTTGCAACTGACAGAATATTAGAATGTCAGTTAGAATGTATAGCTCTGATGTTTAAAGATCCTTTGAGGGGCATGGTTACTTGGTCTTGCCCCCACTCATTAAGAGGGGAGTGGGATGGTGGGGGTTCAGTAAAAAACAACAATTCAACAATTCAAATTACAACCACACGCCACTAGGATGGAAGACATGCTGCTATGCAAGGATCAGTGATCCTCTCTGTTTTATTGTTTCAGATCTAATAAAACAATGGAACAGACACAAGAGAAAGACAACCATTCACACACACACCAAACAGACATGAGAAGGGTGTGAATGGTAGAAAGATTCTACCACGTAAAGGAGTTAACTGTGGCTGCAGTCCGCCTCCAGGGTAGGCCTCCAATAGAATAGAAGGGGGCAATCGAGCCGCAAACCTTCATTTTTCAAGATTAATTCAAGAGACGAGGTCTCTTTTCCAAAATCTCAATTAGGCTTCCTAAACCTAACCTGTGAGGAAATTCATTTGAAAGGGAATAAGAGACACTTATTTTCGTCCACGTTCACTTGGGCCGGTCAACCCCGGATAAACCCTTCACAGGAACTTTAAATGTCAGAGGTATCCATTCTAACACCAACCCTTTTGTTAACAGTTCCCTACTCTCTGTTGTTTTCCAAGAAGGGGAAAACTTCTGCCTATTTACTGCCCCCACAATTTCCAGTCATATTAGGTGGTGTTGCTCCGTTTCCACCTGGAGCTCCTGAAAGCTAAGCTCTCTCACAATGGATGCAAAACATGAAATCGCCACCTGGACCGGATGAAAAATGTCCATACCCGCAGTTTCCGCAAAGCGTGAAAGAGGCCTTACTGGGTGTACTCTCATGGACCGTCTCTCAGATGCAGTGTGCTTGTCTTAAAGCCAATCCGTGTGGGACACAGTTGACCGCAATTCCGAGAATTCACCAGGAAATGTGATTTGGTTGGATGGGACTCATGGGGAAGTGTCACGTGTGTTGTTGTGTTCCATGTGGGCCGTGTCTCCGTCCTGCCCTGCAGAAAAGGATTGTGGGGATGGCTCTGATGAGTTGCATTGTCCAAACCCGACCGGTTAGTGCATAGATCAGACATGCACCCTCGCAGCCTAACCCTGCCAGCCGCGCTTCAAACTAGCTAACAATAGCTAACACTACTTCTGTCTCTCTGACCAAAGTTCCGACATTGCGCTCTTCATAGGGTAGGTATTACATGCTATGAGCTTTACGTACCCAAAATATGATACTCAGCAATATGTGTATTTAAGACTGCCTTCATACGGGGTATGCAAGCAATCCCACTTTTAACACCATTGTTATGTCACCAACGGTGGTGTAGAGGAAATTAATCGGTCTCGACATGGGAATATACCGACAGGCAGGGCTCTGAACCGGTTCAAGGAACGAAAACGAAAACCGAAAACTGAACAGAATTTTACGGAATTTTATGAGAAACGAAAAAAGATTTCTTCAACTGTTCCGGAACAGCAACGGAACATTATGAAATCTACAAAACCGGTTAAAAACGTTTTTTCTCTGTCCTCTATATATTTGACCATATCCTATGTCTGGGAGACTATTTCTAGTTGTGCATCCATCCGACTTTCACTGTCAGTTGTCAAACCCCGTGCATCTGGGACAGACGAGGAAGCAAATGTAATGGCGTTAATACAGTTACATGGAAGTTTGAAAGTCCACCAAATATTTTTTGTAAAACTACATCTAAACTTAATATTGCACAATTTAAGGAAATTTAAGAACGAACACAATTTTTGCGTTCCGAACCGGTTCAGGACCGATATTTTGGTGGCGGAACGGTTCGGTAGAAATCTTCTCATTTTATTATTTTCCTGCATTAACATTAAGATGATAACTTTAACGTAATCATTTCTTGGGATTTTCTGCTTCGCTTTTGCATTGGCTGTCTGCAAGAAAAGCAGAACTTTGGCAGAGCCGTATTATAGCGGACGGCTGGTTTACAACGGTGGCGTTTCACATTATGCATGAGATCTGACGCCACTGAACACTGAAATATCTTCTTCCCTGATCGGAGTCGGCACATACGTCTCTTGCGTGCGTGCGGTGCTGCACGGCTAGCCCATGGATCCAAATGGCGTGTGACGATGGAAGCACTAAATGACTTCCACATTTCCCCTTTTTAATCCCTGGCACACAAGCAACATTTGGCTACACAAAATCAAACATGGCAATTTTATTTATTCATTTTCATTGTTCCGAGTTTTCCCACAAAATACAGGAGGCTGACATTTGTCCCGCCGAGCGTAACACACTTCCTGAGTCTGTATATTTCCCTGTGTATAGTGATCATAGTGGATGAGTTTGTCACACAAAAGGCACGTTTCAAAATCCGCTCGCTCTGTGACAAATTACACATCATCCACCCCGCTTCGCTCACCGCTTTTACATAAGTATTGATGAAATACAGGCAAAATCCCACTCGGAGTTACTCACCGATGTGGTCACATGTTCTTCTGGACCAATGGGATGGCTGCTTCATTGATAATTTCAACTTGAATGAGTAAATGGAACGGGTTGCGCCGATTTTTCAATCATGCGTTTGTGGCTCATTGATCCGCCACGATCATTTGGGTGTGGAATAGCACAGCGCATGTTACCACCACCCTTTTAAAACAACGCGGTAGGTCTGTGCTCCCGCGAATTAGACCTGTGGAAAAATAGTCAAAGACACGGCAAAATGAATGGCACCGGAAGTGGCGAGCATATAACCGGGCTAGTTAAGGAAGTGTACCAGAAACGGGTCAAAAACGTGTCTATCTTCACGTCCATTTGGGTCCATGGGGCTAAGTTATCCTAAGCAAAGTACTGCTCTGCGTCACAGTGAACAACTTATTTCAGTCTGAATATTTGGGTGGCGCGTTCCTTTAACACAATGAACAGCATGTGGAGGGCACTGAAAGCGACATAAGAAAGCTTCTATATGTAACGCTACACGTTTTATTATGAAGGCAGGTGCTGTAACGCTTGCTAAAAGCTAAGCTAAAAGCTAAATGTATGAACTGTACATTGAGTTCTGGTGCATGGTCTGGTCTATGCAGTTTATGTTCCTATTGTTGTTTTGCTGTTGGCCCGTGTGTGTGTGTGCGTGTGTGTGTGTGAGTGTTACACTGTGTATACATGTGCATGCAAATTAGTTGTCAGGCGGTCATGATTATCTAACAACGATAAAAACATTTTTTTTATTGATTAAAAAAAAACAATGTCTGTTACTAAAGTATAGTAACAGGCATAGTAATTAAAGTAATCGAACGTAGTTTTTTTTTTTTAATGAAATAAAGTAATCAGTAAAATTAACTTATTTACTTTTCAACAGAGTAGTCAGATTATTTTTGTTCAAGTAACTGGGAATGAATGAGTGATTGGGGTCTTGGTGACGCCGTGTTCCCGTCTCTCTAACACGGTCTCCCTGCCACTCTGTCTGTAGACAATGACTGTGGGGATAACAGCGATGAAGCGGGGTGCAGCCACTCCTGCTCCAGCGCTCAGTTCAAGTGTAACAGCGGACGCTGCATCCCGGACTACTGGACCTGTGACGGAGATAACGACTGCGGAGACTACAGCGACGAGACGCACGCCAACTGCACCAACCTGGGTGAGAAGATGCCCTTTAACTCTAGAACATTCCATTTAACTCTGTCTGGCGCATTCTCTTGAATCCTTGATATTTCAGTACTTTGTACTTTTACTACGGCTGCATGATTATGAAAAAAAAAATCCTGTTTTTTTTTTTTTTTGTGGATCATAACCAGGGCTTTGAACCAATATTTTTTTCCAAGCATTTTGTGCATTTTTTTCAGTGTCAAGGCCCCAAACCAATAAAGACAACACGTAAGCTTGCGTGAAAGCCCAAAATGTTACAATTTAGCCTGTAAGAGTAGGCTCTTTCATGTTATTACTATAAAATGGAGATAGCGAAACAGCAAAACGTTTGTAATATTATCATTGCAAACTTTTAATAATTTTACATAATCTTAATTAATTCTAATAAATGTTCCGATTTTAAAGGAAAAATGAACTGATTAATTAGCCATTTTTACTGGCGATTAATCGAATGTCAAAATAATCGTTAGTTGCAGCCCTATTTTACTCCTTGATCAAGTATGAATGATCTGCGTACTTATGCTATCTCTGACGACATTACCATTTTTACGCGTCTTTCCGTCAGCCACGCGTCCACCCGGTGGTTGCCACACCGATGAGTTCCAGTGTCGACATGACGGCCTGTGCATCCCTCTGCG